>SNQJ01S0095473.1:1464-31827 GCA_010110895.2 Picea sitchensis | reverse complement strand
AAAAGCATATTCAAAACATTGAGGATTTCCTTGACCTTTATGAGGTTGAAGATGATGATGTCTGTATCAGGATGTTTTCCCTGTCCTTGGGAGGTAAAGTTAAATATTGGTTTAAGAACCTTCCGGCTGCTAGCATCAGAAATTTTGATCAATTTATGCAAGTTTTCCTAGATAGATGGGTGGTCATGAGAAATATTTTCCTCCTCCTAGAAGAGTATGACCACTTGAAAAGAAAACCCGAGGAAACAGTACAAAAGTTTTCAGCGAGGTTCAATGAGGTGTATCATTCAATACCGGTGGATGTAAGGCCACCTCTTGGTTTAGCCAAATTTCATTTCCCAGAAGCCTTTGATCCTGAGATGGATTTCCAATTAAGAGAGAGGAACACTGCAAGCCTTGAAGAAATGCAGAGCATTGCAGTTGATGTAGAGACCAACTTGTTGATCAAAAGGTCAAAGTTAAAAGACAAAGAAAGGGAGCAGTTGAAATCATCAGAAGCTAAACTGCAGATTTTGGCTAGTGCCATGGAAAATCTTATGCAGAAGATTAACATAAAAGAGGAGCTTGCTTTCCAAAGACATCATGTTCCATTAATTTCAGAGAAAGACACGGTCACAGTCCCCAAACATTTTTCTTCTCATCCTGAGTACCATGGTTTGAATAATTATTCATTCATGTATTCAATTCACATCACAGTCAAAGATGAAGCTCCATCTCGACTTGTAGAGGAACAACTAGCTGACATGATATGCATGTTCAATGGCATTTCATCCGTGGATGATTTACCCAAGTGTGACCAGTATGATGATGATCATAAAGCTGAAATAGAGGTTGTCTGTTCAAAGAAACCAATAGCATGTCATTGGCAGGAAGGAGATCATTTACAGTTCAGATGTGACAATCAGCCCGTGCACAACAATCATGACAACGATGAGGAAGAGGCAGAAAATTTCAGAGTAAGGGAAAAATCTTTGCCCTTATGTTTCTCTTCTTTTCAATTTTTGGGAGGAAATTGTAAACAAGTTGTCAAGGCTAGAAAGGGAGAATGTTCTGATCAACTAGGTGAAGATGCTAGTGCTGATGTGGAGGCTGTTCTAAACCCAAAATTGCATCACTTTCCCTACTTTGATTTTCAGACCCCTGATGAAAGCTTAAAGCCTAAAACAGATAATGAGTTGATCCATTGTGATTCATTGCCGCTGTGTCTTTTTTCTTTTCAAATTGTGAGAGGGAATCTTGGTCGAATTCCGGTTGAAAATCACAGTGTCAACCATGAAGTACCAGGAGGGCCAATATCACCACCATCCAAAACATTTTATGACCCTATAGCGGATATTGTGGATGATGTGTGTTTTAAAAGTCTAGTTTCATTTACTCCAAATGAATTAAAACATTGTTATGATATGGATATGTTAAAAAATTCTACCCCACTGTCTGGTGCAACAAAGGCATCATTTCACAAACCATCAGAGCATCCACAGTCATATAAAGAAGTGTCGAAAGACACATAATGCATAGGTGAAAAATCGAGTCTTGATGTTGAGTTGTTTGGAGTTGAAAATCAAAAGATGGGCCAAACCTATATTGATCCTGTAAATACATATATGGAGAAATTTTTTTAATACAGGATATTTTCCATTGCCAGTGTTTTTCATATTGTTCGGGTTTATCAAAACTTATGTAAAGGAAAGCAGGTTGGAAATTACTCTCAAGCATGACAGACTCATTCTGAGTTTCATCACATACAATGAAAGAACAAAGCCACTAAATCAACTGCTGGATTGGCTCCATTGGCATTTTCCTACCTACCCTACTGCAATGATTGCAGTAGGGTAGGTGGGAAAAAATGAATAATCAGCATTCCAAGCATCTCTTTTCAGCAGTGTTTATTTTAATTTGGTTTCAGTTGCAAGATCAAAACAGGTACAGGTTGCACAATAATATTTTGGGATCTGGCCAATGGATAAAGCTCACAGTGAAATGTTGAAGTCTATGGTTCTTGACACCCTCACGAAAAATTTTGCCATCCCAATTGGAGACTTCTTACAGTTATAACCCTGTGATTCATAGGATCATTTGTTGACTGGAATTTTTTCACTCTAGGTGTATAGGTTTGCAAATAATGTTTCATCTCTACCAAATTATTTTTCAAAGGGAAACAGTGCACCAAACCCTCAAAGTCATTAAGCTAAGTTTTGCCTCATATACTACATTCATGCCTGGAGAATAAACATGATTAGATTGACGGTCGATCTAGCGGCGCTTAAATCAACAGCTGACAGTGGATTCCGGACCCCCCAAGCTGTTCTGTTTTTAACGGTTGGGTGGGTGAAGTTGGAATGTGGATTAAAAGTGCGCACAGATCTACGGCTGTCATGGAGGCACGCAGATGGGCGATCTACAGGAAATTCAAGCCCCGATCTTTCTGCCTTTACTTGCCGATTGGGGGGTCAGAATAAATGACTTTTCGGTGGGCCCTATCTATACTTGTCACCCGATCCCATCACCTCCTCTGCATTCTGCATTCTTAAGTCCACCTCTCAGCGCCACTCTTTTCCCTTGTCTTTTCATCCCTGAGCCACCTCATGCTCCGCCTATCCATGAATAATCAGACTTAGGATGAACAAAAAGAACAATAGAACAGGTTAGTTAGATTAAAATAATAATAAATGTTAATATAATTAGTTTAATAAACTGGATTAGTTAATAATTAGTTGGTTAATTATGTAAAATCAATTGTTAATTAATTGAGTAATTAATGAATTAGTAACTAGGTTAGTAATTAGGATTAGTTAAATATTAAATAAAACAAATTTTAAAAACTTAAAACAATTGCAAAAACAAAATATATTAAAATATAAAACATATTATAATAAATGTATAATAAACAGACATATAAAACAAATACATAATAAAACAAAATATTAAAAGTTTAAAACAAACAAAACTGAACAAGATGTAAAACATATTAAATGCAATAATAATAAAACAAAATATAAAACTATACAAACGGAAATAACTAAACTAAAACAAAAATAAAACTTAAAACTAACCTACACTAACCTAAGTCTACCCCTCATACCTCACTCCTTCTCACGTCACACTCCACTCAAACCTTCACTCCCGACTCACCTACCTCCACGCACCTTCATACACCCCTTACACTCCTCACATCAACATTTAATCAAACGGTCCATAAATTATGGACTATCTCTTCTGAACTTTAGGACTTAGAATAATAGTTTGAAAAACCACCCCTCCCACTTGGCGCCTTCCCTTCTTGCGGACCCCCTCCCAAAACCGCTTACACACCACCTCAGGGGGTTCAGATCTCACTTTCAGTGAAAACCACTTTTCCTATTTTTGCCATTTTTGCTGTTTCCGTATGTGTCCGTCACGAGGCAGTTCTGAGCCAAGCAGATGAAGGATTTAAAAGGTTTTTCTCTGTAGTGGGATGAAGAACAAAAAAATCTATCAAAGCTTTGCAATGGATCTACAGAAGATAGATCAAACTGTCTTTCAGCCTCTTTTTTCAAATTTTCGGTTTATCACAGTATAGTCGATCTTCCCGAGAATTTATTCTGCAGGCCGGTAGGGACGGAATTGTGGCTCAGAGAGGAGGAGGTTTTTGTCCATAACATGCCTGTCTACAATAAAATTCTTCAGTTTTTTCCAAGGTGTCATCGTTCAAGATAAACACGTCATTCGAGACCCCTTTTTCGAAAACTGGTCCATCGTTCTAAATGGAAATGCAAATTTTATTAGGAGTGGAGGTGGCTATTTTGGCCGGTTAACCAGACTTTAAAGGAAACTTATTAGATGGTCTCTAGCCATTCAAGTGTTTTAATGTAAAATGGGTTCGACCTGTGAGGTTCCTTGCGGTGTGGGTTGTGTTTGTCTAGAGAACTCTTTCTGTACTCTTTAGCTGAATGATCAGTAATGGGCATGCTTTCTTTGACAGGATTCCTGTGCGGAGATGTTGGTGGCATTTCCCTTCTTTGTTAATTATTTTCCTGTTATCATTTTGTTTGTTTTCAATTTAACTTATATCAGAGAAGGCTAACAGAGAATAATTTATTGTGAAATACTCTGCATCTGTTCTTGTGATAATCTTTATGTTTCTCTCTAAAGAAATCTCAGTTTATGAATTCTTAATTGCTCATTTTCTCTTTTCCTCCTCTATTTCTTCCTAAAATCGATACCATCAAAACTTAATTCGATTCATCACTTCCACTACCTTGCCCTATTTAAGAGTCATGTCTAAGATCTTGGGGAGTGAATCACATTTTTAAGCGCAGACCCCCATTTGCCCAATTTCCCTCCTTGCTTTTCCAAAACAACCATTCAAAAACCCCAACTCTGCTTTAATAGCCTAATACCTATTAAAAACAAAGCTATATCAAATAGAGATCCCTCTCTTTGAGTCTTGGAGGGCTATATCCAAGAATCGAAGTGGTTTTGATGTTACCTGTGACTTCTGCCACAACCCAGACAGAGTACAGAGTGCTAAGAGGTGCCATAGATAGGATACACAGTGAGCATGGTGAACGCACAAGGGTTTGAACAGAGTAAACGCCGGATCAAAAATCTCAGAGGCTTACCCAAAAACCGCAGAGTTAACCCGGGATAGGGGAAAAACATTAATGAAAGAATGTGCAAAGGTGGTGGAGCCAGTTCAGCCCATGCACAACAGTAATATCCCAATGCTTACAACTGGCGGCATGATTCAAATCTATGTTAAAAACAATGCCACTCAAACAATTAATGAAATCTATGGTAATTTGACCCAAAAATTTGCATAAGCATGACATTTGCATAGTTTAAAACCAAAACAATGATTGAAATCAACACCAGGAGGTTCGATCATAAATGTGTTATGGAAAATGATTACACCAAGGTGTAACCACAACATCAATGTGTTTTCATTAAACCAATGTGTCAGGAAATCGATGAAAGACTACAGAAAATCAAACCACCAATGTGTGGGACTCAATGGCAGTCATTATAATATCATCACAATCTTATAAAAATGAAATCATATTAACAACAAAAGGAGAATGCCAAAATGAGTAAAGATCTTGGTATCTTTCCGACTGTGCGACTATAATTAGAATTGGAAATGCAATGAACACATAGACAAGAGTAGCCAAAAATAATCCAGTGATGATTTTAATGTGACTTCGAAATCAAAATTTTCATGCTTGCAGTGGTGAAAACAGGAACAAAAGCCAGGTGTGCAAATGCGCAAAATGGCAGTGTTGTTTCATTCCTATGACACTGCGATGAGAGAATCAAGGGTTTCCAAAGTACTTGTGTAGGCAATATAGAGATAGGATAAAAAAGCGAGATGGCTTCCAACAACACCATAAAGCCTCCCCCACCATCACCTGTCAAATCAATTTAATGAATTGGGACGGACATTCAATATTTCCTTGTCCCATTATCCTTACCATACATGCAAGGCCATTTAGTTCTCCTAATCTTCCCATCAAGCTCAATGCCCCCTTCTTCCTTTTAGCCAATGTGAGAATTGGAAACTTTCATCCCCATTCCCTAATCAAAATCAATAGGAATAGCCATAAAGTGTTCACTATGTTTGAGAGATTCATATCTAACCCATGATTGAATTGTTTGCTAGTGGAAGTTTTTTTAACATCCCCACTATAATCCCATTTTAATTAATGCTTAGGTAGATATGGAAATGTATTACGACCAAGTTTGTATTTTCTGAATTTTTGTAAATAAAATGTGATGCCAACTTCTAGGGGACATGGACGTGGGTGATGAGAATCACAAGAGGGAGTGTCAAGAGAATGTTTGAGGGGTCCAAGTGGGATTATCCATGTCTATTAATTCAGCCCACGTCCTAAAATTTCTATTGGTATATGAACCTTCTATTTGTTGTTGAATGTTCCCAAACCCAATCATTGAATGAATGTAAGAGGTGGGTGAAGTCACATCCCATGGTTATTGGGAGTATGGGGGTTGACTACAATAACTTGGCGAAGAGTGTGTAGAATCAGAAATATAAATAGAATTTGTATGGGAAATTACAACAGTTTTAGATAGTCAATTTTTTGCATGAACAACAAGTAGAGAGTAGAAAAAAGAGCTTGGAGCTAGTGTGGTGATGGAGGGTAAATTTTAGAGCAATATGGAGTTAATCTAGAGTTTTTTGGAGATGGATATTGAAGAGTTTGGTTGTCATTCATAAAGAGTGAACTCTCGTGTGACATGCACTATAACAACAAGTGATTGTTGTTTGTTTTTCCTGGTTTTTTCTAGTGGTAGACTCCTTGAGTTTCACAGTAGAGATATTCTTGGTTACATGTGCCAAAGATACCCTAATAAATTAATGGGACACATGATATACTGAGAGTAGTGGATGGGTACATTTCCTTGGGTTGTGCAAGTTCAGGGGAAGAGAGTTGGTGGAAAACCAGGATAGCTATAGAATACTAGTGCATTGTGATATTTTCTAAGGTGTGAGTGGACAGAGTCCACCCTCTTTCCCGTGTGTGGCCCCATCTCGGGGGTGAATTTATATGGATATTTGGAAAACAAAGTATATGTTTGGCTGGAACATCTTTCCCAAGAAGTTGGTTACATAACCGTTTTTAAAAGATAAGTATTTTATCTTGTTCTGAGTTAAGTATGACTTTAATTTTCATGTATTAACTCTGTGTCCAAGAACAATTTATATGATGTTGTATTTTAGTTTACTACGTGCATTTTATGTTTATTAGTTGCATTTTAACATTTTTAGGATGTTGTAGATGCATCTGGTTCATGGTATCAATAAATGGTTAATTTTTTTATGAACAGTTTGAGTGGTTAATTTGTAGCTACAAGTTAGTTAGCATAAAATTTTAATTTTTATGAGTATTTCCACATATAATGGACCTCTCATCTGGGTTGAGGAACATTATATTCTTGAACTCCTTGAGGAATTAGGTGGAACTCTATTTGCAATATATCCCTTCAACCTCAGATAAAAACATAGTTACCAACCTAGCATTGATCTGTGACCTCAAAATGAGAACTATAGTGATAAAAAACCATATCTTTGCATCAAAATACTAAAATCAGCACTTTGAATAACAAAGTGGTTTCCACCGATGTACCTTCCTTTTTCTCAGGTTAAAATTACAACCTTTTGCAACTATGTCTTGTAGTTTTCTAACAAAAGTCTTAAAATCATCAAAGCAATTAGAAAAATGGTTCTACCACTATACTTCCCTTATTTCTTTTTTTAAAAGTGAAATTACAACTTATTTAAAATCATTGTTTTCTATTATTATTGTGAAATGGCCAAATCAACCCTCAGTCGAAAACATTTTCTGAATAACATCATTTTGTTTTGAGTTAAAATTATACTTGTTCGACTTTAACATACCCATAACCAACAAACACAAATATTTGCTGTGATACCAATTTGTAACATACCCATCTTGCTAAAAACATAATTCAAAATTCCCCATGCATATGAAATAAACAAAGGGGTAGCAAGCCCATAATTTTCTCATGCAACTGTATATGTGCTAGGAAACTTCTGGATCAAAACTGTGAGTGGAGTTTCGAAATGTTCAACATTTCGAGTGCACACTCCACCCAACATCAAGGACATAGTTCAACATTTCGAGTGGAAACTCCACCCATAATCAAGGACATAAGGAGTTGATATGTTGTAAAAGAGTGTCGAGGTTTATAAATATAGCAGGATAATAATGATTGTCCTCAACAAATTGAAAGTAGTCATTGGCATTAGCTAATCAATAATGCTAATATAATATTTAATCTCCATTTACCTTTTTGTAATTTATCTCTCCTTAATTGTCATCCTTTATTATTTTACTATTCTTAATGAATACTTTAATCTTTAATGATTATGTTAATTTTACCATCACTACAACCTAACCCAAATTTAATACTTGATTTATTATTTTTTATTAATATCTCAATTATATGGTTAATATGTTTAATCATTCTTATTTTTCATCCAATGTAACCACCTTATTTACCCCATCATATTTCCGTTATTTATTACCTAATTCCAATGGCTACTTTCAATTTGTTAACGGAAATTACTATCATTCTGCTATATTTATAAACCTCAACACTCTTTTACAATATATCAACTTCTTATGTCCTTGATGATGGGTAGTGTCCTCTCAAAACATTGGACATTTCAAAACTCGACACACAGTTGTGATCCAAAAAGTTTCTCTAGCATTATGACCAACTGTGGAAACCTACATACACATAACAACATATTTTAAAAACACAAATGCATCCATTCAAGAAAACACAACCAAATTCACGTAAAAAATTACACAGTGGAATTAACATAATAACTATAACTATAACTATAACTATAACTATATATATATATATATATATATATATAATAACCAATTTGTTTCATATGAAGGATGTTCCTCCCAACCATAGGATTGTTTTTCCAATTCTCAACAACAATCCACCCCCAAGATGAGGCTATCAATCCACAAGGGGATATGGCCCTCTCGGTTGTCCACTCTCCACATTCAACAACCCAAAACCTAGTTTCTAATACAACAACAATTCCAATCCACCATCTCTCTCTTTCCCCACAACCTACATAACCCAAGGAATGGGATCCCCCTTTTCTACTAGGAAGTCCCTCGATCCTTCCCATTTCCATCGAAGTCTCTAGTGCACATGGTTGGCTAGGAAATATATTAGTTGCACACTCATGTAATTATTAGCTATTCCAAGAGTGCTCACATCAGCCTTCTCAAGGCTCTTGAGCCATTTCCTCAATAGGAAAATCAATTATAGGCCTACATCCCATTCTATAGGAACATAACCTTTATTTCCATCATCAAACTTAGCCCAACGAAGTTGTTATTCCGTGGATAATATGATTGGTGCTATTTCCCAATACCAAGCTCCCTCTTGATACCTGAAATTTCGTGCAAAAACTCCCTTCTTTCTCTCCAAAATCAACAAGAAAAAATTGTCCTCCCTTCCTACTATAATTTCCTTCTTCTCCTATGATTGCTTGACTCTCAATTTTCCCAAAACATATTTCTTAACTCTCACACTTCCCCCATGCTTTCTTTTGTATAGCCCATGATATTATAACGAGGTGAGTTGACTCCCTCACCTAACCTCTTACATGAATTCAATGTTTGAGTGTCTAATAAGTCAAAAGGAGGATTATATGGTAATGACACAATAGTTTGGGACAATAACATGGGTTTCCCCTTAGATCCCCCTTTATCTCCCTCTCTTGTGGAATCGTATCCCCCCATCGTTAACATCCCTCTYGTATAACAACCAACGATTATTGTTTTTATTAATTATTTCAATGTACATAATACATAGTTCGAACCTCATCCATATTAATCAATATGGTCTCTTCACCTGAAAAATATCATCTCACTAGACTAAATTGTATTTATACAATTACATTATAATTTGCGAGGATTAAAAATATGGATGTTACATCCCCTCCCCCTTATTTTTGCACTATCCTTAGTGCATAACACCATACAAGTGTACATACATATCACGATGCTAGGCTCTCTAGCCTTTAATTGACATATAGTCTCCTCTGCCTATTAATATCCCATAGGCATTCCAACCTCAACATATATACACAAGCACAATGGCCAAGATATACATAGGCACTCTATCCCAAAACATATTCATAATGATTTCACAATTTAGTAACTCTTGCAATAATTCCATCCAAAAATCTCTCATTCCCTCAGTCTGCACAACCTAAGGAAGCATACCCCCTTCTCTTAGTCCTTTAAGCTATACCACTTTTCTCCATGGATCCAACACATACTAGCTAGGAAGTCTCGGAGATGTGACTTCAGGAACTCCAACTACAACAAATTTCATGATTTGTCGATTCCCACAACAATTCCAACCAACAAGCCCTCATTCCACTCAACCTACACAACTCAAGGAAGTTTACTCCCTTCTCTGCACTGTATTTCCTGAGGTTGTACCACTTCCCTCTAGGTATCCAAAAGAAGTTCAACTAGGAAGTATCAAATTTGTGGGTCCACGAACTCTAGTTGTTATGAGGGAATATCCAAAACTTCAAATAGATGCAGATGTGCCTCTTGTGTTACTTCTTCACCTCCACTTTTCTCCTTCTGAGCTACAATAATTCCACTAGACTTTACTCGTTCCATGCCTTTGTCCTTGAGCTCCATTTCCTTCTGGTGCTCTTCTTTCCAAATACTTGGTTCATGTCTTCATTATGTAGTTGTTTCTATACAATCATCAAGAACATATATGTGTTCTCAACTCCAAATTGTAACATTTATTCTAAATAAGTATGTAATCGTAAAGAAATATGTATCTATATAGCTATCCCATGCTTCAAAAAGCTACCATGAGAAATAATTAAGCTCATTGTTCTTTGCCGACACACTCTCGTGATTCCAAGCACCATTCCATATGCATTTTTAAGTTTCCTCTTCCTTACTATACTCATCCTCTAGGCTTAGGCATCCCCTTCTTTGCTACAAAATCCCTCAAGCGATCTATCATTTTCTAATGTGTTCTCGTGCAAGGAGAGTGCCAATTTAGTACTATACTTCCATTAATAGTATATAACATGTGGAAATCATAGGGTTCTAGTGTCCTTTCAATAGCCTTCTTCCTAATATTTCCAATTTCAATAGTCATTATCTCATTTGTATACACTCATACAATCATCATGAGACATCATCATAACAATTTCAATTATTAATTCAAATCTATTTCATATAGGAAAATCAAATTTCCAAAGCATGAGACTTCCTCTCATAATGTTTGTCTCTTGAAGTAGTAGGTATATATCAGGAAAATATACTTCCACACTAAACCTAGTAGAAGAGAGGATGATAGATTTAAGCTAAAAAATAAATGACAAAGAAATCACATAGTACACATAGATTTTACCCTAGAAACCCAAACAGGAAAACCAACATTCCTTGATCGTATTTCTCTCGTGTTGTCTTATTCATTAAAAATAAAAGGTTACATTTCTAACCTTGGCATATACCTAAGACACAATCGACATCATGGCTTCTTTCTTTACACAAGAACAACCCTACATCCAAATTAGCTTACATCTACAAGACCAACAACCTACTGCTAAACATTAGAAGGAACATCCAAGATTGATCATTAACGATTATTGATTAGCTTCTATAGTATTACATCATGCATTATTTGTAGAATTTACAATAGAAAAAAACCTAAAGAAAGGCACCCAAAAATGGTTACAAATCCACATAGATCATTGGCTACAAATCCCGCGAATCTTGGGATTATGTTATAGTCAACTACTAGTCGGATTACCAGTCGACCTACATTTGGTATTCATTCAGTTTTCACATGACCTCTTGTTGGCTGACCTCTCAAATTTCTATCGATCACTTTGAATTCGAATTTCCTGGTCGACTTATTTCCCTAGTCGATCCACCTCGACTAGACTTTCACTGCAAAAAATATAACAACCCAACATGCTCCCACTTGTTATCTTATTTGTTAAATCGAGAGATTCCTGGAATTTTATTCACATACCTAGGGAAACAATGCCCATTGCCTCTCTACACTAAGATAAATTCACAACACTCACAAACTTGGTCAAAGAGTCTACTATTTTTTCCAAAGTCTATAATTTTTCCAACAACACTTTGCTTTTTCCCACCATGTCTCTTACGAAATGGTATTGTACATCAATATTCTTAGTTTTGGAATGGTAAGTTGGGATCTTTTCCATAAATATTGTCATTTGATTGTCACAATTTATATTCATATCTCTCTCCTCAAACCCGATCCCTAAACATAGTCTTTGCAACCATATTGCTTCTTTGCTTACATGGGTGGCCGCCATGTATTCAACTTCTATTGTTAAAAAGGCTACGATGGCATGTTGCTTACTCATCCAACTGATTTTTGCAATGAACATATTGAACACATATCCACTAGTCGACCTTCATTGATCTAAATCTCCATCCCATTTAGCATCGACAAAGCCATGTGCATCTACTTTACTGTCAACTCCAATTTTCCCTTAATACCATATAGCATAATATTTTTTGCCACACAAATACCTGAATACTCTCTTGACAGTTGTCCAATGATATTTTCCCGGCGTCAAAATGTATCTTCTCAATAATCCCACTGCATGGGAAATGTTTGGTCAAGTGCAGACCAACACATACATCATAATACCAAAACCACTTACATAGGGAACATGTGCCATGTCCTCTATTCCGTCCTGTGCCTTGGGACATTGTTCAACAATTAGCCTCGCTCCCACTAGAATTGGCACCTTTACAGGTTTGCAATCCTTCATGTTGAAGTGTTTCAAGATTGTTTCAATACACATCTTCTAATTCAACCAAATATTTCTAACTATCATATATATCTTCATCTCCATTCCCAGAATGAAGTTCACTGGACCAAGATCCTTCATGTCAAACTTAGAGAATAGCTTCTTCTTCACCTCCTTTATCACAACCATGTAGTTTTTTATTAGAGACATGTCATCGACATACAATGCTACATATATGAAATTCCCACCTTCTTCCTTGTAATATATATAGTGATCATCTTTGTTTCTCACAAATCCAAAACTAAAGATGTATGTGTCAAACTTTTGGTACCACATCCTTGGTGATTTATTTAGACCATAAATGGATCTTTTCAACTCAGACACTAGAACTTTCTTTCCCTTTACTACAATTCCTTTAGGATATTTCATGTAGATTTGTTATTCCAAGTCCCCATGGAGGAACGTTGTCTTCACATCCATTTTCTCTATTTCAATATCAAATGTTGTAGCCAAAAACATTAGTACTCTAATGGAAGTTAATTTTGCAACAAGTGAAAAAATCTCATCGAAGTCAACTCCTTCTACTTGGGAATATCCTTTCACTACAAGTCAAGATTTGAATTTCTCAACTTGACCTTCCGTTTTCACCTTTTTCTTGAACACCGACTTTCTATTGATGAGATTTTTTCCACTACGTAATTCGACCAAATCACAAATCTCATTCTTGTGCAAGGATTCCATCTCTTTGACCATAGAATCCATCCAAAGACTACCCTTTGCCGAGTAGACTTCCTCCTTGACTGACTTGGGATCCTCATCAGTGGCATTTAACACAAATGTAGAATGAAAGTAGTGTAGACTATATTCTTACACATCGAAATTCCTCACTTTGATAATCTCGCATTCTCATTGTTGTAAGTGTCATAAGTGTCATTCTTTTGTTGCAAGTGTCATAAATGTTTCATTTTCATCACATAAGTGTCACATCGCAAACAAAAACATGATAACACTTGATATGACCCCTAAAACATGTTAGAAGAAGAGGCCACATCATTTGACAGATGAAACAAAGTGTTTTTCTATGAGAATTAGTCATCTTGACAATTTTTGGAAGATCAACGATCCCCTGCTCATATGTAGGGAGCGCTAGCTCTCTCTGTATATCTAGCAGGGATCGTTGTAGCACTATGTTGCCCATTTTAAAGGAGTGTCAATTGGTTGTGTAAATATTAGGAAGAAATCCCTTTTTTCTCTAAGAACAAATAGGGATGATTCGAGTTGGTTTGGATCGAATATAACCCTTAAGATGAATCTAAGGGAGATACCACAACTGATGGAATCATATCCTCAACTAATCCCAAATATAACCAAGGTGGTTGGGCCTCCCAAAGCCTATAAATGGAGGCACTCTCATGGTGAACAAGGAGGAAAATAATCAACAAAAGCATTGTCATTCTAATTGTGGATATTTTGAACAAGGGGTTGGACGAGGAGGAATTAGAGAGGATGTTGCAACACCATCCATGATTACAAGTATCTCTTTAAAATTTCTCGTCAATATACTTGGCATGTTCCCTTCAAGCTTGTGTATTCTTGCATGTGATTTTCTATTGTTCTAGATGGATTTGTTTAATCTAATATCATAGAGCATGTGTTAAGCCCTAAATAGTGGCACATTACCCCTTAATTGGGGAATATTACATTAGTAATGTTATTTTATTTATGTCGTCTTGGGTCCATTAATTGTAATTGTACCTCCTAGTCTCCTATATATACCAAGGAGACATTTTCATTTGGAATCATCTTGTACTTGAACATTTATGTGGTGTATAAGGAGGTTTCCCCCTCGAAGAGGCTTATTATATGAAATTATCTCTTTTTCAAGGCGTTGAGTAATTATTCTGAGGTTTTTCTATGCTATATTGATATTTGGTTCTTAACATATGGTATCAAATCTCAAGGTCTTGGGGTTTCGCTGCTACATCTGAGACACCTTGGCATTTTTTCTATAAATTGTTTTCTACAACGTTTCAGAAGGAACTTCTTGGAGGATATTTAGTATATGGATCAAGGTACGTTGGGTTAAAATTTAAGCTCCTGAGGCCTTACACTTTCAGAGATACAACCTGTGTAAGATAGGGTTTTGGAATCATCCTGAATTGAGTCATTGCGGAATTTTCGCTATAATTTTTTTTTATAAATTTTCAGACCCTCAGAGATGGAGGATATTCATAAAAATTAGTAAGGTATCTGTGGTAAAAAATTTAGATTCTGGGCCATCTTACATTTGTAGATACACCCTGTGGAATATAGGGTATCTGACTAGTCCTATTGACTATTCTCAAGCAGGTGTTTCGGGTAAAACAATCATAACTTATTCCTAGAGTATCCAAATTGAGTGATACTGGTTGCATTGGATAGTGGAAAGTCCATAGTATTTTTGGTACAAGTTTCATAATTTTATATCAATTATTTTGTGCAGGACATGCTATAAAAGTGAGATCTTCTAGAAAGGAAAAAAATCAGAAAGTTGTGGGGAAGTTACCGTAAATTCCACTTGGCACATCCAATTTTGATCAGACCTATGAGATTGCAGAGAAGAAATATCAGAGAACTACAAAAAATAAATTTTCATAAACAAAAGGGATGAAACTTTGGAGATACAACAGAAGAAATATTGTCTAACAGAACCACCTCAATATTTAGGTTCAAAAGTGATACTTGGCCAACATGACACCCAAAAAGGGAAGTTCTACACCAAATAAGCCTCAAGAGAATCCTACTTGGACTCTTGATGAAGGTGAAGAAATGTGTAGGGAAATAAATGAATTAAAAAAGAAGACATTGACAAAAGATAAACTACAAGGGATGATGGATTCAACTGAAGCTAAATTGGAGGCAATAATGGATACTAATATGGATGGCTTAAAAAGGGAGATCATGGAAGGATTGAAAAATTTCCTAATAGAGAGAACACCTGAAGGTGAAAATGTATCCCATGAAATTCATGATGAGGACACAAGGAAGATGAATCAAGAATGGAGAAACTCCAAATTTGGGTTGAAGACCAACCACATTCCTAAGATCGATATGAGGAAGTTTGATGGCAAGGAACCAATCACATGGATACTTCAGATGGAGCAATTCTTTGATCTGCAGAATGTGCCACATACACAAAAGGTACGAATTGCTTCTTTATATTTAGAACCCAATAAATTTGTATGGTATCGATGACTTTGTTCTCGCAAATCACTCGTCACTTGGACAATTTTCACTGAAGAAATGATAGCAAACTATGAGGATACAAGGATCAATACCTTCTTTATCCAATTGATAAATCTCAAGAAAAAAGGTTCAGTTACAGAGCACATTAAGAACTTCCAAATATTTAATATAAAAGTAACAGGTGTTCCAGATGAGCACTTGATTGATGTATTCATAAGAACTTTAAAGGATAACATTCAACCTGAGGTTCGCCTTTGGGAACCCAAATCATTGGAGAATGCATTTAGGGTGGCAAGAAATTTTGAAAGTAAAAATATGGCTATGGCTACTAGAAGGACCAATCCTAACATCTATAGATTGAATAATGCTCCTTCTTCTAAAACACCTCAACCTACAAGGTTGACACCTCAACAATTGGAGGAAAGAAAAGAAAAAGGTTTATGCTTTAATTGTGACAAAAAGTACAGTAAGGGACATAAGTGTGGTGAGAATAAATTGTTCTACATAGATTCCGAAGAGGAATACGAACAAGAACAAGAACACAAACCATCTCAAGATGAAAATTTAGAAGCAATTTCATCTGAAGAGTTTACTCCCACGATATCGTGTAATGCATTCGCTGGAATCAACACTCCTCAAACCCTCAAGATCGAAGGATATATCAAAAATAAAAAGGTAATAGTCATAATTGATTCTGGTAGTACTCATAATTTCATTCACTATAAATTAGCCAAAGATCTCAATTGCTTTCTATATCCAACGCCAAAGTTTCAAGTAATGATTGCAGATGGAGGAACTATCAATTGCTCAGGAAAATGCAATAAGATCAATCTTACTATGGGGGAATATATAATGAATAATCCAATGATTTATATACCCATGGGTGGTGTTGATGTTGTACTAGGAATCCAATGGTTACAATCATTAGGAACAATGGCTTTTAATTTTCAAGAGCTTTTCATGAAATTTTCATTGGAACGAAAATAAATTGAGTTAAGAGGTATCACAGGGAAACCCAGTAAGGTGATAAGCTCTAATGGCATGAAAAAATTATTGAAAAAGGGGCATCAAGGTGTTATTGCACAACTATGCTCACTAAATGTTCAAACATCTAATCCATCTATTCCTCTAGATCTCCAAGGGATCATTGATAAGCATTCCAAAGTATTTGAAGATATTCCCAAAGTTCTTCCACCCACTCGAAATCATGATCATGATATTCACCTAATTTATGGGAGTGTTCCTCCTAATATCAGGCCATACAGATACCCTTATGCCTTCTCGACCCTTCAGACTTACTAGAAGAATTGCTGAAAAGTGGTATGGTTGAAGAAATGTTATAGGCTGGCATTATTATACCTAGCCAAGAAGTTCTTACTCTACCGGTGGTATGGTATTTAGAAAAGATAGTTCTAGTATGTGTCAGATTATAAAGAGCTCAACAATATCACTATTAAGAAAGAGTTCCCATTCCTGTCATTGATGTAGTTGTTAGATGAACTACATGGAGCAACAATCTATTTCTAGAAGTTGGATCTCTGTTCAAGTATCATCATACAATAGAATGGATGAAGATATCCCCAAAGCAGCATTCCGAACTCATCAAGGCCATTATATGAATTTTTGGTCATGCCTTTTAGCTGAAATGCACCTTCCATTCCAAGGGGTTGATGAATTCCAACAACCCTTCTTAGAAAAATTTGTGTTGAGTATTTTTTGATGATATACTAATCTATACCAAGTCTTGGGAGAATCATGTGAAACATGTTGACAGGTGATAAAACTACTAAAGGGAAACAACTATATGCCAAACCATCCAAATGTTTCTTTGGGGTGAGGTAGAGAGTATTTGGGTCATATTTATCTCATGAAGGTGTGCCAAGGTATACCCTAACAATATTAAGACCATGATGAACTGGACGATTCCCATGCCTTACCCTTTACCTTACTTACTTATACATTTACATTGCAATTTGTTGTGATTTTAGGTTTGATTGGACTTTACAAGTTTGTTTAGAACACTATGGGAGAATAGCAACTTGTGACACTAACTAACAGAACAGATACATTTCATAGACTCAGAGAAACTAAATATTTTGAACAACTTAAAGAATTGATGTGCAAAGCTCTTGCCTTGACCACTGAACTTCACAAAACCTTTATTGCAGTTGATGCCTGAGGGAAATAGGTTGAATTGGTTTTGTCCTAATGGAAGAAGGAAGACCCATGGCTTTTTGAAAATTGACCACTCAAGGAAGGACTTACACACAAACCCATTTATGATAAAATGATAAAATACTACATTCATTAAAGCACTTGCCTACCTAATAGGTAGGCACTTCAAGGTCAAAACAGATCATGATAGTCTTAAATACTTCTTGGAACAAAGACTATCTTCAGAGAAGAAAACAAAATGGGTGACAAGATATTGGTTTATGGTTTTGAAATAGTCTATAAAAAAAGGAAACAAAATATTTGTGGCAGATTAAAGAAAGGATAAATATGTTGAGGCCTTTATTTGTGCTATCTCGATCATCAACCCGATTGGATAATGAATGAGGGATGAGTGGAAGAATGACAAAAATGTGTGGACTCTCATTCAAAGGTTGCAACATGATTCCATTCATCAGATACATTTACATGGAAAATGATTCACTATAGAACAAGATGATTATATTTATGTAAGAACCAACTCAAACAAAATTTTTATTGGAATTGCACACCTCTCTCTGGTAGGAGGGCACTTGGATTTTTGAAACCCTACTATAGGGTCAAGAATTTTTAAGTTTCCAACAAAATAAGATTGGAAACAATTATTACGCCAAGTCTTTACAATAAATATTAGATCGGCGTTGGGAGGTTTCCATGGATTTCATTACAGGGTTACTAAATTCTGAAGGAAAGATTGCATGTGGTGATTGTTGATAGACATTAGAGTATGCACACTTTTTGTGCACTCTCTCATCCCTTCAAAGTAACGCAGTTCCACTTAAGGCTCATGAGACCGTTAAGAAACTACATGGAATCCCAAAATTTATTGTAAGTGACAGGATCCTATCTTCACTGGACATTTTGGACATAATGTTTTTCTTGTTTGGGTACTCAATTGGCTCATAGCTCATCCTATCATCCTCAATCTTATGGAAAAACCAAGATAGTGAACAAATGTCTGGAAGGATACCTTCGTTGCTTTGTCACCGATAAACAAACACAATGGTTCAAATGGTTACCCTTGGCAGAATGGTGGTATAACCTTTCCTTTCACATTGCAACAAAGGAAACCATTTATGATGACACTCTATGGATACCGCCCTCCTTCCATCACTTCTTCTCAGAAAATAACAATCTAAGGTTCAAGCAGTGGAAGATCATCGAGCATTAACAACAAGTTCTCCAAATTTTAAGGACAACCTGACCATGGCACAATTGCAGCAAACAACCGGAAGATCAACATCAAAGTGAAATAAGTTTTATGGGAAGTGGGGGTTGGGTGTTTTAAAGACCTAGTGAAATAAGTTTTGAAGTAGGGGATTGGGTGTTTTTAAGACTACAACCATACACACATATGTCCATCAAGAAATCCAAGAAGGATAATAAATTATCACCAAAGTACTATGGTCCTTATAAGGTGTTGTAAAATATTGGTACTATGGCATACAAATTGGATTTTCCTTCATCCTCACGAGTACACCCAATTTTCCATGTTTCATGCTTAAAGAAGGTTATAGGTGACAAGAACCCAGTTCAAACTATATTTCCAGAACTTGACGAGGATGGAAAAATTATATTGGAGCCTGAAGCCATCACTGACACAAGAATTCTCCAACTAAGGAATAGATCCATTTCAAAGTATCTCATTAAGTGGAGGAAACTTCCTGCTGAAGATTCCACTTGGGAAGATGAGTATTTTATACAGAAGCATCCATAATTACTCAAGCTTTGCATACAACACTTGTCTAAAGGGAAGGGTCATGTTAAGCCCTAAATAGTGGCACATTACCCGTTAATTGGGGAATATTACATTAGTAATGTTATTTTATTTATGTCGGATTGGGTCCATTAGTTGTAATTGTACCTCCTAGTATCCTATATATACCAAGGAGACATTTTCAATTGGAATCATCTTGTACTTGAACATTTATGTGATGTATAAGGAGGTTTCCTCCTCGAAGAGGTTATTATATGAAATTATCTCTTTTTCAAGGCGTTGAGTACTTATTCTTAGGTTTTTCTATGCTATATTGATATTTGGTTCTTAACAGTAGGATTTCTTTGCTTCTATTTGTTTTCGATTGCATTGCAGGTGTCAAGTTGTGCTAAGGAGTTTGAAGGCCAAACTGAAATTGGAAACAATGAGGGAAAATTTCAAAACAAGGTGCATCAAACTTTTTCTCCCCCGCTCTCTTTTTGATTGGTTGAATTGAATTCAAAGAGATGTCAGTGTCCATTTGTGTTTTTCTGTCTTGGTATTAGGGGTCTAGGATCCAAGGGAATATTTACCTGTCCGTAGGGGAATTATTCCATAACATAAATTGGCAGCTCCACTGGGGAGTGAAGCTTTCAGTTTTGGTTCTTTCCTTGGTTTGTCCTTTCATTTTCCCTATCTTCATATCCCATTTGCTGATTTGATCTATCCATACATCTGTTATCTTTGCTAAAGTTGTCTTACAAAGAATCTAATTGAACTTTCCTGAGTTTTTGAATTTTCTTGGTTTTTCCAAAACTTTTCTCAAAACCAACACTCTCTCTAGTTTAAGTCAGAGAGCTTGTAGCTTTATCAATGTTTCCCAAGAGTGTATGAGGGAGCATTGTAGCGCTCTAGTGTTGTTACTACCAGAGCGTCGATTTTTCTTGCCTTGAAAAATTGTTGACTGCCTGTTTTTTGGGTGTAGTTCTTGGGTTTTTTTCTCTAGCTCAGACCTTTTCTATCAGATCTTGTCTTTTGTTTGACTTACAACTTGTTTCTTTTCACTCTTTTAGTCTTTGATTGGGTTTTGTGTTGTCTTTCCTTATCGAAAAACCGACCGTTTTTCCTCAAACTTAGGTTCTTTTTGCTTCTCTTTTCGTTCATATGATTGATTGGAGATTGTTATAAGGAAATTCATTGATCTCAGTACTGTTTACTCAGTCTTTGATCCCTTACTCATTTCCAGAAGATTTTTTAAGTGTGATTCTTTTTCTTTGGGTGTTTTTCTATGAATAGATAGTTTGTTCTTCTTTTAGTCTCTTATCGACTTCTGAGAGTGTCTTTGTTTGTGTGCTTTTGCTTCTTCTTTTCCAAAGTCGCAATAGTGAAGCCATTTTTCATGATTAGTGAAACAAGAAGCATTAGATGCATTATTCAATTTACATTTACAATCAAACAAAGGAATACTTTTTTTCATTGGTTTTTGGATTTTGGAAAGGTTTTCTTTATAATTCAACAACTGTTTGGATTCTTGTTTAGAAAATAATTGTATGGAAATTTTGCATTCTTAAGTGCTTGTTAGTGAAGGAAAAAGAAACTCTTCTCCTCCCCATAATTAGAAGTTCATTGAAAAGAAAAATTACATCTCATTCTTTTTATCTTTCTTGGAGTCGAGCATCAACCATCATTAGTTTCACTATCATTCACCCTTGTGTAAAGAACAACCACTAAAATCAATGCTAATAACAATCAATATAGAATTTTTTTATCTTCAAGATATTTACACCAACAATAGACTAGGACTAGAACTTTGGAATAGACTGTGAGAATAACTCTCCAATGCATTCAATAAAAACTCAGAATCTTGCGATAGGGAGAGTAAATCCAACTTTTGTATAAGCATAGTTGGAATCCCCCTCTCACATAGGTGTTACACATGAGCTCGTGTTCGAGAGAGAAATGAAGATTATCCCTCTAAGGATTAACAATTCATAGTAGTCACATTGGATATTGTGGGTTCTTATTGAGATTTAGTTGTCTTCATTTGGTCTCTTAATTTCATGAATTCCGAATTCGTTTGGGGTCCTCTGGAGTTTACCGGTCCAATTGTCCTCGGTTCTCTTGAAGGATTTTGGACTTGATATCCTACCCATAGGTTCAGAATCATTTTTTGACTATACCCCCCCAGAGTCTGGATGCGAGCTGGTATCCTTAGTAGCCACAATATTTAGGGTCCTTACACGAGGTGATGGTGAAGGTAAGTCTTCATTGTACCTGGAATAAATGTTGGTCAAACTCACTCGGGCTCCTTGGAGGGTAACTCAAGGGTAAAACCGTGAGGAATCTTGCACCAGGGTGTAAGTCCATTAAGAAGATCACCAACGTAACTGATCCACCCACCCATATCCTAGCCCCTTCTCACTTTGATCACGCGATGGATTTCATCACCAACTAGCACGTTCATTGAGAGAAGGCATCATTTTCTTGTTGGTTTTCTATATTTTTTAGCGAGTCTTGTTTGTTTACTTTATTGGATTTAAAAATTGAGATTGTAGACGATAAAGGTATTTGTAGATCATGTAGAATGCAAGGGTTTCCTCTAGAAGGATACAAACCCTTACCTCTTAACTCACCTGAAGGCAGTTATTGTGAAGAGGTTGAGAACCATTCAAACATTGGGAGTGCTTCTACTCCTTTGCTATCGAATCCCAAGAGAGCCTTGGTTATGGTTGAGGAAGGCCCCCTTCCTATCAATCCCACTTTGAAAATGCCTCTCGATCCACTCCTTGTCTAATTTGATTCCTCAGGTAACGTTATAGTAGAATATTACCCTCACTTACCATCAAGGCCATGCAATTGGTTGGATATGGAACCAATAAAACCAAATTTTAATGATGAATACACGACCCCTTTTCGTTCAACTAAAATGGTAAATCTACAACAAACTCATGTTCATTCTATATGGAGAACTCCATTGGGACGTGACCTTTATGAGAAATTTAATTTTAGCCAACCACCTTTTGACCCTCCTACCTCCGCTAGTGCCGAGGTAGAACAGTTAGGTCAAACTATCAACTGTCCCATCGAAAAAATAGTCAATATTGCTACCACCTCAATACAATTTCAAAGTGACATAGGAATCATGTTACCTAGTCATGTGCAAAGTACCTTGACAGTTACTCCTGTCATACCTATTCAACCCAAATCTCCTTATATTACACAAAACCCTATTGGCACACCTTTGCATTGTGGAATGCAGAACCCCACCAAACTCGTAAAATTAACTGTGGGACAAATCCCAAAAGGGGGGAAACCCTCATCTAGAAGACACATCCCTCATGGGGGAAAACCATCCTTACACATACCCGTTCCGACTAGGGGGGAACCCCCTTCATCAGTCAAAGCCCAGTTGTTACTCAATCGATGGCAGGGAGACAAACTTCTTTCACAGAAAACCCCCCACAATCCTAGGGACCACCCCAAAGAGGTACGCTTCATCAACCATATCAAGGAGTGTCATCACACCCCAACCCACAAGGAGGAATACTGGATTCCAATCCTTCTAGATTACATTCTAGAAAACCTTTCCGAGGGGTTCTAAATCCCACTTGGGGTCCTCAAGGTCAACAATCTTATCCTCCACAAGGTCCACATCCTTACCCTCCTCAAGGACAACCTAGTTACCCTCCTCAAGGGAAGACTGGTTATCCACCTCAATATAATCAAGAAAAATATCCTCTCATAGGTTACACTCGTTATCCTCCCCAAGGCCAAATGTGTTTCCCCTATCCTTTCATAAACGTTCCTCAACAGATTAATCCTACCTTTGTTGGTCAACAACAAAAGTACCTAGGAGGGCCTGTTCGCTACAACTATCCACCTCAACCAGTTTACTTCCCTACTGGTGTCCCCATGCCACACCAGTATCATCCTCAGGTAAATCGACAACTACCATTCTTATCCACTCTAGATCTACCAGATCTATTGAGATTGAAAAATGATCCCATATTACATTCTCCTTTCTAGCTAGCTATCCCTTCCAAATTACCTTCTGATATCCCAAAATTTGATGGTAAACCCAGCGAAGACGCTAACAACCACGTTATGAATTTTCATCTATGGTGTTCATCAAATTCACTAATGGGTTATTCTATTCGATTATGTATTTTCCAGTGGACACTTACGGGTTCAACAACTAAATGGTACATTGAGCTACAACAAAACACTTTTCAATATTTTAATTCCCTTGCCATGGATTTTCTCACACACTTTCAATTATCCATCTATTATGAGATTGGTACAAAAATATTGAACTCCCTTCCTCCCTACATATCTCTGATCATATTCATGAGTGGAGATGATGACAACGGTTGATCAAAGAAACCATTCTTGACCAATTACTGTATGAATGGTTCACTAAATCTCTTTTACCTCCGATTTCTCGTGATGTAGCCATGGGTGGTGTCGTTATCGAAGAGGAAGCCATTGCTCATGTCCAGTATATCAAATTGGTTTATTATGAATCCGGTACTTTGTATGAATTAATTCCGAACACTCCCCGTACGTCAAGCGATCCATCAAAATTGTCCTCCACAACTCACGTAGATGGATTTATCAGTTCCTTCAAAACCCAATCCAACTCAAATTCGACCGACACGGTTAACCACTCAGTTACTACCCCCACTAATAGATAGACTTCACTCTCATCCACCTCCATCCCGACTTAAATTTCTGAGGTGAATGCAGTTCAATATGCTTCTCTGCAACAGTCGGGGGGAAGAATACAACGAAAAATAAACCAAAGAAAAACAATAATCAAAATGAAAATCCAAAAACACCAACTCAACCACCTACTAATGAGAAACAACCATAGCGAAAACCAAAATTTCCATGTCTCATTTTTGGTGATGATCACTACACATGAGATTGTCCTCATCACGACGAAGTTGCAAAACTTTTTAAACGAAATTCCCAAACCGATGTGTTGACACAACCTTTTCGACAACAACATTCACTAGTTTTGCAAGCCCCTACACCTTCGACAGGAGGAAATCCAAATCATCCTCCTAGTGAGGAAGCTTCATCAAGTGCACACATTTACATGTTTAATGAGATATATTTGACCACTCGTACTACAACATATGACAGACCTCCAACTAAGCTTGATAAGGAAAAAGTAACTAATGGTACTACAATGGATCCACCGTCCACCGCCCTTACTCGTCCATCCAGGAAAATCTAGATTGAGAAACCTAACTTTGACTCTATCTTACACCCACCCAAGTGCACAATTCGAAAGTCAACTTTTAATCCTAATTCACGTGCACCTCAAAACTAAAACATCGTTGAATATTTGGCCCAAGAACCATGTGCTATGTTAGCTCTCGAAGTTCTACAACATTTCCCTAGTCAATGTAGGACTCTCTTGGAAGCCATTGGAGCGATAGATCCCGAGTCATATGATAATATCATGTTTAACCTCAATAATTTCAAATCGTGACTCTCTCACTAGCTTTCTTTCTAGATCGATGTTTTTGTCCACAATCAACATATTCATCGCACGATCTTGGATGAGGGAGCTTCCACATGTGTCATGTCGTTGGCTTGCTGGAAAGGGTTGAAATCGCCTGGTCTTAATCAATCTCCTACTATTTTACGAGCATTCGATGGGAGAGGATTCCATCCTCATGTAATTTTACAGTCCTTAACTATTCAATTGGGAGGAAAGACTATTTTAGTAGATGTTGAGGTAGTCGATGCTCTCCTCAATTACAACTTGTTGTTAGGAAGAAGTTGGTTTTATTCCATGACTTTCATCACTTCATCGATGTTTCTATGTAACCAGTTTCCCCATCAAGGTAAAATTGTGACCATCGATTGGTTAGATTACTTCACCCCCGATGCTCGCACTCCCGCAACCAACAACATTCTTTTTCTAGGAGATTCCAATATCACTTACAAAAGTGTTGGAGTAGGTCTTTTAAAAGACTCTTCGTTTATAGGTACCTTTCCTACACTGCTTCCTCCCACTTCACAACATATTACAATGATCAATATGATCTCGACTATGGAAAATCAATCCTATGAATTACGTGATCCATGGATCGTGCATAGTCCTTTAGAATTTGATGCACTATGTGACACCATGCCACTTAGTCCAATAGAGGATAAATACGACGCCATCCAGTCTGCCTCTCCTTCACCGAATAACCAACATCTGCTGGCGTATACAAATTACTCATTACCATCCTTGTTAACTTCCCTATCCTCTACTTTTGATTACATCCTACATATTTTTCCATCGGATGAATCTATTATGGAAATTATTAACATCGAGGAGGTACTGTGGGATGGAAACTGCCATTGTTCATCCTTTCTTCTGAATTTGGATGAAATTGAGAAAGATATATCCTCTATGTTTCTTAGCGATATCATCGACTCTCTCCAATCTCCAATACTCAATTAGGATACCATCTCCAAGGGGAATTTTGGAAACATCTCTTCTACGATTACCGTCGACATATCAATCAAACAAGGTATTGTGGAAAACATTCATCTCGGTGCAAATTTTTCTGCTGAAGAAGTTGAAATTTATACCGCCTTGTTCAAAGAATTATGTGACATATTCGCTTGGAGTTACAAAGAAATGTCAGGGATCGATCCATCGATCACTGTGCATGAGATAAAAAATTACCTAGGTGTTAAACCTCTAAGACAAATACTTCACCTGGTTCATCCTAAGAAAACCACAACCATAAAGGCAGAAGTTGAAAATTTGTTGAACTTTGGGTTTATTTATCCTGTCGCTTTGACCAAATGGGTTTCCAATATTGTTCCGGTGGCTAAGAAACAAGGGACCATTCGTGTTTTCATTGATTATAGGGATATTGATAAGGATTGTCCAAAATACAATTACCCTACACCCTTTATTGACCAAATTATTGATAATTGCACTGGGAGTGTCATTTTTTTGTTCATGGATGGATTTTCCGGAGACAACCAGATCGACATCCTACCAGTTGATCGACATAAAATAACCTTCATATGCCCTTGGGGGATGTTCGCTTATTGGAAACTACCTTTTGGTCTTAAAAAAGTTGAAGCTACTTTTAAACGGGTCGTGTCATACGCATTCTATGATATCAAACATATTGTTGAACCCTACCTCGATGAATTACCCGCTCACTCATCTCATCGACGAGACCACATTAGTCACCTACAAGCCATTTTTATTTGATGTCGATTTTACCACATATTTTTGAACCCCCATAAATGTATTTTCATTGTTGAATCAGGATGCCTCCTCGGATTTGTAGTCTCCAAAGACGAGATTAGGGTGGATCCCTTAAAATTCAAAGACATTCTATATTTATCTCCTCCCAACAACCTCACTCAATTTCAAAGTTTGCAAGGGAAGAAAAATTTTCTACGTCGTTTCATTTGTAATTACACCGAAATCACTAAAGGATTTATGAGATTGTTGCAGAAAGATACCCCTTTCATATGGGATGAAATTTCTCAACGCTCGTTCGATGCCCTTAAGCATGCCTTGACGAACACACCTCTTTTGCACCCACCAGATTATGCGAAAGACTATATCATTTATTTGGCTACCTCTACTTCCACTATTGCTATGGTGTTAGTACAAGAGGATAATTACGACGATGAACATGTGATCTACCATCTGAGTAAGAATCTATCCGGTCCTGAGATCTGATATTCGCATGTCGAAAAGTTGGCTCTAGCAACAGTTATTTTCGTCCATAGATTTCACCATTACATTTCGTTACGCACTACCATGGTCATCGCAGACTCGAACCCCATGTACCACATCCTGACTCACCAAGTACTGTTATAACCCTAAATTGCACCACACATGCTTACCTGGCATCAGGCCAACTCATATCTATTCCTTGCCAAAGCCATGCTGAATAAACTCTTGAAAACCCTTTTAAAACAAGTGGCATGCGCCCTAACCCTCTACTGCACGTGTTGGAACGCTGGAAGGCCCACTACTGCACGCGTTGGAACGTTGGCTGGCCTACTACAGCCTGCGTTTACCTAACAAATCACAAAAACAGGAAAGTTGCCGACGGGACAAAAAGCTTTGGGTCAGTTAACCGAAACTCCCAGCCATGCATGGCCAAGAGTTCGTCCAAAACCCTAGCTCCTTCTAGCCTATAAAAGAAGGGGTAGGGGTAATATTTGGAAGGAGGAAAAAGATAGCAAAGAAACTCTACCCAATTGCCGAATCCATTTGTCCCAACCCTTTAGCCTTTCCTCAAGCCTAAGAAGAATTCAAGCAAAGCAGTTGGAGGACAAAGAAGAGGAGGATCCCAGGATCAGGATCGAGGAACGGTGGCCGATCTCTATCATTATTGTAAGTTGATTCATCTTGAGATTAATAAAATAATACTTTTCCCATCCCAATGCATGATTTGTATATGATTTATTTAATTAATGCTTAATCTCTAACCCACAAGTAGAAAAATAGCATGCATGCGTAGTGTTTTTGGCTTGATTGCAGGTTAAATTTGGAAGGAGTAGCGCAAGCAAGCAGACAAAAGTGCAACGGAGGATCTACACCAAACATCAGTAAAAATGTTAGTAGGTTCTTTCCATGTTTGTATGTGAAAAAAGGGTTTTGAGGTGATAGGTTAAAAGCAATTTCTTTAGGGTCATTATCTGCATGCAAGTTTAGCCCTAGCTTGTTAGTCCGTAGGGTATTATTTCCCAACAACAGAATTTGTCTGGACTAGTCATTGCTTCAATTACTGCTTCGTCAGAAGGAAAGACTAAGTCTAACGAATCGGTGTTGGCGAGAGAACCCTGAGCCCATATAGGCTCTAGAGGTGGATCCAACTCTTGTGTGGGAGTCGGATCAGGATTAGCTGAAGCTTGCTGGACTAAAGAGTATGCTACTTCAACAACTGACAAGGGCATGGACATGCCGGAGTGACCTGTCTCATCCATCGTGGCTGATGGGGAAGGAAGAATCCATGGATCTTGAAAGTAAGTCATGCGGAACGACGAGACGTGAAAAATCTTAGCCTTCTGGTGAGTCGATATAAACTTGACATCGCCTTGAGGAGGTGGGTAATCGAAAGTACCCATCAAAGATGGGCACAAACCAACTTCTACTTTAATGACACCGGCTTGAGGATTATCAATCATGGGAACCGTGGATGCCCCCAAAGCTGGGTCAGGCCTAGAGAAGGACAATTGATCTATGGTCACTATCCGGCCTTCATGTGGAAACAACAAGACTCGGAAAACTGTAGCGACCATAGCTTGCATAGCATAAGTCCAACTACGACCTAACAAGATATTGTAGTCAAGGGGGGCATCGACTACCTCTACTTCGACGCACACGGTCTTCCCTCCTAACTATACAGGGAAAGAAGGAATGATGCCATGTGGTCAGAAAGAAGGATCGTCGAACGTAGTGAGAAGAGTAGGTGATGGAGACAACTCGGGCTGACCAATGGAATTCCAGCATGCTAACGACATAATGCAAGTCGAAGAACCCTCACCGACCACCGTGCAGAAGATATTCCGTGTAAAAATTTTCGTGGGATGAGCCACTACTATCTGAAACGTGACGTGGTAAGGCAGACGAGGTTTCAAGTCAGTCATATCTAACATGATGGTACTCAGGTTACAAGTCTCAGTAGAGCCTAAAGCAGTCAACAAGGCTTTTCTCTGAGCAGGGAAACTTTGGAGGACCTCCAAAGCGGACATAGCACAAGGGGTTTGGGATAAATATTCCACCACAGAGTAATTTTGGGCGGCCCTTGCGTTTGGATTGTGAGAAGCTCTCTTAAACACACCTTTTGGAATGCGTGTCATTGTTTCACCCAATGTCTTCTTGATCTGTAGAGGAAGAGATGGGATCTCGGCTTCTTTTCCCTTCTCAGAGGTGCTTGGTTTACTATAGTCATGTGCTCTAGTCGTTATTAAAGCATCACTCCTAACCATGTATACGTTCGCGGAAGAGGAATTATTTGGAGGACGACAGGTTTCTTGGCTGGCCCCTTCGGCACTTGTAGAGGCTTGAGTTAAATTTTGCCCATATTGAAAGGGAGTAATCAACACGGCTTGCTGTTGCTGTGTGACAAACTTTTGGGCCTCTGCAAGTCGAGGACATAGATGGGTCGGGTGGTCTTCCGTGCATAAATTGCACGTATACCTCACCTTCCTCTTTCTCATGGTGCCCTCACCAGCATTATCAGTGGGTTTCTTATCCCCCTTACCCTTCTTGCGTTGTTTTTTCTTCCCTTCAGGCTGCTGGGTGGCCTTTGGGTTAGTCGTCTGTATGGAGTGTACTTCCGACGTTTGGGTAGGAGGAGAAGCCAAAGTAGTAGTCTAGCTGGCCACTGAGTGCTATACATATAACTGTTGCAATTGTTTTGTCAATTTCTCAACGGGCTTGGTTTGTGCCGAACCAACTATACCATCAGCGTGTGGTCCGGCTCTCTGTCCTGTTTTATCTAGTATCGATCGTGGTGCATCCGACAGGATGTTGTACAATAGACCAGACTGAAAATAGATAAGCTCAAACTGTTGAGCCCTCATGATGGCATCTTCTTCGGAAAAAACCCCAGAAGTTGCGACGTCTTTGGATAATTGCGGTACTAAAGACTTAAGGAACCACTCAAGCAGGAATGCTGGTGGAACCACTCAAGCAGGAATGCTGGTGGAACCACTCAAGCAGGAATGCTGGTGGAACCGGTACTTTTATTAGACTCTTTCGGCGTCGCCACTCTCGGATATGGTCAGAGATATGGTCCGCTATCGTCTGTTCGAAATTAGCAAGCAAATTTGTGCCCGCTTCGTATCTCACAGGTAACTGGAAATGGTTAAGGAAGGCCATAGCCAGTTCGCCAAAAGAAGAATATTG
>SNQJ01S0095472.1:6804-31812 GCA_010110895.2 Picea sitchensis | reverse complement strand
GCATGGCTTTGGCTAGGAAGAGGCATGAGTTGGCCTGATGCCAGGTAATCCTGTATGGTGCATTTTAGGGTTATAACACATGTTCTCCAAAATTCCTGTCTCTTAACAACTCTAGTGTTGTGTCTATCTTTGTACTCTCATGCTAGAATGAAAATGTGATCACAAGATTTTGTTGCAAGTCTTCCCAGTTTGTAGTTTCTTTGCGTAGTTCCAATTATTTGTACCAATTCCTTGGAATTCCTTCTAATGTGTGAATAAAGTGATGTGTCCATTCCTCTAGTGGTACTAATATCCATTGGATTATACATATGTCTACATGTTCTCTAGTTTGTCCAATTCCATCATACTTTTATGCATATATATTCTCTTGCTCTCTACCAAATATATTGTGCAATAGTCTCTTTCATTGATACTAGTTATTGATCTTCTCTTTGTGCATAACCCACCATTGTGAAGGTTTTGATTTCAATGCCATGTACAATACTGGTAATATTTTATTTTCCACTACTTTTGACTCAAACCTGATTAAAAATCATTCTAAATCATTCTGTCTAGTTTGAGGTTCTCTTACCTTTGTGCCAAACCATCTTAGTGCACATGTCATCCTTACACATATTCTGCTAGATAAATCATGCAAACGCTACTTCCATTTTTCTAGACCTGTGTCTAAATATGAAGCACAAGAACTAATGGTTCTCCAGATGAGAATTCCATATATTGTTGGGTTGATGTAATCTTCTTCTCTCACAATAATTCTATACAACTGGTTTATGTATTTTTTAATAAAGTTTTATGCTGCAGGTTCAACATATCTTAGTCCATATGAAGGATCTAATCATGCAATGACTCTGTATTCTCCTAATTCAAATATTATTTTCATGGTCTTCAAGTTGATTATAGTATGGTTATATAATGCCCAATCCATTCCCAACAATGTTTGATAGGGTATAGTATTATCTACTATGCCAATCACTTCAAAGTCTTCCATGGTGCACACACCATCTAAATCCACTGGTATGACTTTTAATCTACCAAGTGGTATCACTCTATGTTGATTTTCTTACTTCAACTGAATAGGTGATCAATATCTCAGTGTAGGTTCCCCCATGGCTTCCCATCTCTTCTTAGGAAGAACATTTACTTTAGATCCTAAGTCTAATTTGATATCACTCATATTAAAATACCGAATATTTTCATTCAACCTGAACTCCCTAATTGTTCTTCTCTTCTTACAAACCTGATTGACTATTCTCTATTCTAATTTCATCTCTTCTATAGAATTTCACTTTTCTAACAGAGTCTATAATACTTGTAAATAGTTTTTTTCATTCAACAACTTCATAGAAGACCCCAAAACGTTTCTCATATTACTTACTTGTTCTGAAGGATGATATTTATTAGTACGATCAAATAGATGAGGCATGTCATATATTGGTACATCATCTCCTGTATTTGTACCTGAAGTAGACACAATATTATCCTTCAAAATCTCTTGTCTAGCCTCCTTGAATGTCTCCTTCTCTTTCCGCACATCAAAGTTCTCTTGAGGTTTTGTATTCTTTCTAACCCATTGGTGTTGATCATGATTCTTCTTTGTTACATCTAATCTTGTCTTGGCTCCACATATAGTCACTATATTGATCTTATTCCCACCCTCTTATCTATTTTCCACAACAATCCATTGAACATTATGAATTTTCTAGTTCCTCTTTTCCTGTATCTTTGTCAATAGTGTCAAACATTCTTTTGTATCATGATTTGTTCCACAACAATACATACATGTTGTTGGTGGTTGTGGACAATATCTTGAATAGTGTCTAGGTTTTTGTAAATTGTGACAGATTACTGGTCCTATACCTCCTCCAAATATGATTCCTCCACAACCTCCTCCTTTGAAGCCACCTCTGTTTCCTTGATTGTCTCTGGAATGTGCATTATACTATGGTGCCTGATTGTATTCCGGCTGCGCATTATTATACTATGGTGGCACTGGAACTTGTTGTTGTTGTTACACTACGGTGGTGTTACAAACTGTTGCATGTTATTATACTGCAGATCTGCTATCAATTGTTGTGCAGGTTGTCCTATCCTTAATTCATCTTGCACCCTATAAGTAGTTGAAGTCCTTTCCTTCATTATTTCCAAGGATCTACAATCCTTGTCTTCATGTCCTACAGACTTACATAAGTTGCAGAATTTACTCTTGGGTATTGTTTGATACTTTTGCATCATGGGACAATGATAAGGATCATGTCCATGTGTTCTACATATCTCACACCATGGTCCTCCTGTGGGTAAAGGATTCGACATTCCTTCTCCCAAGTATTGCACAAAGGTTGGGCATTCATTCTTATGATTTCCTTCTTTTCTTCATAATGTGCACCAAACATATTCCCTCTTCTCCTTTCCCTTGTTTTTGTTCAAATGAAATGTCAGATTCTTCAAATATTCTATCAGATCTTCTACAACTATATTTCTATTCTTATACTGATTTTCCTCCAATTGCAAGACTACTTCCAAGGCCTCCACATGAGTTTGGAACTTTTTTTTCCTGAATTGAATGGATAATTCAAATGTGTCAATAATGAATTAACAAATAATTTTCTATGTTGCATATCTGTGATAGGATACTTCAACTTACCTTTTTGTCTCTTGAACTTCTGGTCAACTTCCCAAACTGAAACCCCTAGCTTCTTTTTTATTTCTATCATCACATTCATAAAATTATCTTCTGAACTTGGTCACTAAAATTCATTGATTAATTCCTTCTTCACATCTACGATAGTTGTAGGTGCTCCTTGTGGAATGTTTACTACAAGACCCATATACCAATCCAGTGAGTGGTATCTGAATGTGATTGCAATTTGTGCTACTTTTGTATCATCATATGTGATCTTCTTATCTACCCATATCTTCTCATAGATAAATAAATAAAAAAATGGGTCATCCAACCCTTCTCCATGAAACACAGGTAACATAATAGTTGGATCTGCTCTCACCATTGTGAAGTTTGATGTACTACCACCTCTGTGCAAACAATATACTTGACTACTGCTAGATGAAGGTATACTTCTACTTGAATTTCCATTGGAACTTCGTCTTATAAAAATACTTCTAATACTAATCAGTTTTTAGATAACCGGTCCTTTCTCTTCAGATTTCGCAGTTGCATATGGGGTTGTGGGTTCCACACTAATTCAGATCTAGAATGGAGACCCTTCTTTTGCACCAGACCCTTGACCTCTGGTTTTCATCTCATATGTAGTGCATAGGATTTCATCAATCTGCCTCATCACACGATGATCCTCTACCTCTTCCCCATCACTATCCAATGCCTCTCACTCGAATACTTCACTCTTCTTACTATTGATATTACAATGGTAGGGTCGTTTGTTGCGCACCACTCCTACTCTGCTCAATATTTCCTTGTTTTGTTCCTCATCCATCATAATGGGGTCCATTTCTTCCTTCTTATGGCCTCTCTCTAGACCCCTCTCCATATCTCATATGTTCCTTAGTACCTCACCAAGTTCCTTGTTGGAGCATGAAATATTTGGGTTCAACACAACAAACAAGGTAACTAGATGGGCCAAAGGAAGCAACACGCACTAGGAAATAAGGGAACCAATGTGACAAAAGGTAAAAGAAATAAATGTGCTAGGAAAGAAGAAAGACCAATGCAGAGACAAAGAAACAAATATTTGGATTGAATACCAACCACACACAAGGAGTTAGAAAGTCGACAAGCGGAGTTCACTTAGAATTAGGGTTTTTGAGTCATAATGTAAGGGTTTTTACCCATTTTGTAGTATAAATAGAAGATGTATGAGGTATATTGAGTGTCTTTTGTGTATTTTAATGAACTAATTCATTATCACTTTTGCATGAGTGAAGTACTTTGATCATCCTTTTGAGTTTTGAGTCGAAGTTTGTATTTTGTTGAGAGTTGCAGAGATCGTATGGAGTAAGATTTGAGATGTAGTTGAGGGTCAAGTCGGAAGTTGTGGAGATTGGTGCGACACTGGTAAGCCTCAGCAGTACTAAAATATGATGTAATGCACACAACACTATTTTAAAGAAGAATGAATACAGAAGAAGATCCTTGTGGATGTAGCCCGAGGGGGTGAGCCATGGTAAAATCTTGTGTTGTAATGTGTTTGAATGCTTTTTGTTGTTTCTGAAATTATGAATGAATGGTTATATGAATGAATGGGGTTAATTAAATTAAACACTAGAAGAATTATGCATAATAGATGTTGTTGAATGGATAAAATGGTAGATGTTATGTATGTTATGGTTGAATGCATGTTAAAATAGAAGTAGAAGTAAAAATAACATCCCCAACCCCTTCCATGACTTCATACATCTGCGTCCTTAAAGCACCTATAATCCATATCATGTGATACTATGCTATGCGTGGTGTATCCTTCTGGTTTACCAGAAGGGATGATGGTGAAAAGGGTTTTGTTGGAGAACTAAGGTAGAACCCGGGTCAACCCATACATCCAAAAAATGGTTTTGTTGTTGCCTGGAACTCAAAAGAACAACTGGGAAGGGATTTGATAAATAATATGCAGTCGTAAAAAGGGATATTTGGGCCATGGAATCCTACAAAGAAATATATTGAAATATGGTTGGAGACAAAGTAGCTAGATTCCATGCAAAAATATAACAAAAGTTCTAGAAATACATTGCACTAGTACCTGCAAAGGTATGTGTTTATTGACTTACATGAAGCATATTTTTGTTACTTTCCATAGTTATTACAGGAGTAGTTATTGAGGTTGAAGGATACCCATACGACTAATCAGATTAGGCCAGCAGAGTGGCATGTTGAGAATATTGCACGATTGCAAAGGGTTAATAATAAATTCATGCGCGCATTGGATTTTTGGTTAGACAGTATTACTGTAAGATTTGTTCATGAATTTGCAGTCGATACAACCGAGTCATATACTGCTGCAGAGCATGATTTATTGAAGGGACCCAGAGGAAGGTACATTAGGCCTCTTTACACGTCGATGAAAATATTATTACATGATAAAGGCATGATGACCATGGAATCTGAAAGCTAGACCAATTTGTGTGGATGGGGGACTTGGGGGAAGCACTAAGGAATATATGAGATATGTATAAGGATATGGAGAATAGTTATAATAAGGAAGAAATGGATCCCATCATGATGGATGATGAACAAAACATGAATATTGTAAAGAAAGCATGTGTTACGCATAGTGGACGACTCTACTAGTATAATATGAATAACAAGAAGAGGGCAGTATCTGAGCGAGAGGTCTTGGAAAATGATGAGGAAGAGGTAGAGGATCTTCGTTCCATGGGGTAGATTGAGGATATATTGTGCACCACATATGATAGGAAAAACCATAGGTCATGGGTCTGGCGTAGAAAAAGGGTATCCATTCTAGATCCAAATTAGTGTGGAACCCACAATCACGTGTGTGACTAATACATCTAAAGAAGAAAAATAGGTTAACCAACAAGTGATTAGTGGTAGAATAATTTTTGGACAAGGGTCTAATTCAAGAAGAAGTTAGTCAACAAGAATTAGTCCAGTTTATACATTATGAAAAGGTGGTAGTACAACAAATTTCACAATGGAAGGACAAGATCCAAATATTAGGTTACCAAAGTTATGAGGGGACAGGTCAGATGACCTAGAATTTTTTTTGTTTATCTATGAGAAGATATGGGAAACAAAGTATATTACAAATGAAGATACAAAGGTTGTGTAGTTGGAAATCACATTCAAATTCCACGCATTAGACTGGTACATGGGTATTGCAAAAAATAATCCAACGAGAGAACCTACAACTATAGAATAATTGAAAATGAAACTAATAAAAGAATTTCAAAAACCAAGCTCATAAGACCAGTTCATCAATGAGATGATATAGATTAAGAAGAAACTAGCAGAATAAATTTGGGAGGTGAAACAAAAGTTCAAAAGACTAAAAGGTAAGTTAAAGTACCCTATTATTGATATGCGACATAGAAATTTGTTTTTTAATTGTTTGTTTCCACACTTGAAGTATCCTTTGAGATAACAAAAATTTCAGAGCCAAGTTGAGGTTCTGTAAGTAGCCTTACAATTAGAGGAAAATTAGTACATGAATACAGATCCAGTTGGGGAAGAGATGAGGCAAGACCTAAATAAATTAACATTTCATCTAAATCAGAATAAAGGTAAGGAAAAAAAGGAAGACGTATGTTGTACAATGTGTAGGACATAAGCCCATCATAAGAATGAGTGTCCATTATTTTCATAGAATATTGGAGTGGGTATGAAAAACCATTTATCTTCAGGAGGACCATGGTGTGAGATTTATAAAACACATGGGTATGATCCCTATCATTTCCCTCTAATGAAAAATTATCAAACAATATCAAAAAGTACATTTTGTAAATTTTGCAAGTTCATTGGACTTGAAGACAAGGACTGCAAAACTTTAGAGATGATGAAAGAGAGGATTTTAGATAGATATAGGGTGTAGGATGAACACATAATAGGAAAAAATGTGTAATAATCACAATATAACAACGCGCAACAACCAAAGTATCATACGACACAACATTTTCAGCCACAAGCGTAGTACAACAATGCATGATAGTTTTGAGCACCTCCACAGTATAACAATGCACAACAGTGTGCAACACCAACACAATACAATAATACGTAGTCACAGTATAATCAAGGACCATAGTATAACACACTGCGTGGAGATAATCAACTAAAAATATGAGGCTTTAAAGGAGGAGGTCTTGGAGAAAGAGGCTTTGCAAGAGGTTGAGGCTTAGTAGTGTGTCACAACTATCAGAAACCTAGACACTATGCCATAGACTATCCACAACCACATGCAACATGTATGTATTGTCACGCAACAGACCATGAAAAATAATATTGTATGACACTTTTGACAAAGATACAGGACAAGAGAAACTAAAACAATCAAAATGTGTAATGGATTGCAGTGGAAAACAAAGAAGAGGATGGGAAGAAGATTAACATAGTTACTAGAGGTGGAGCTAATATAGAAGAAGATGCAACAAAGAAGGATCAAGATCAATACTAGTGGGTCAATAATAATACAACACCTAAACAAAAGTTTGATGGGTGCAAAGAGAAATAAATATTCAAAGAGGCTAGACAAAAGATTATGAAAGAAAATATTGCATTGACTTCGGGAAAAAATCCAGTAGATGAGATACCAGTGTATGACATGCCTCCATTTTTTTATTAGACCAACAAAGAGAATCCTTTAGAGTAAGTAAATAACTTAAGAAACTTTTTGGGATCTTGTGTAAAATTGTTGAATGATAGAATCTCTTTACAAATATTGCAGAACATTTTAGAAAAGTGTCATCCCGAGGAAGAAGGGGTAAGGACAGTGAATCGGGATCAGAAGAAGAGAAAAAAAAGTAGAGAATTTAGGTTGAATGCAAACATAGGAGATTTCAATATGGGGGATATCATACTAGACTTAGGGTATGAAGTCAATGTTCTACCAAAGAAGACCTCGGAAGCTATGGGATAACCTCAATTTGGGTATTCACCTATTCAGTTGAAGTTAGCAAATTAGCATAGAGTAGCACCAATTGGAATATTGAAAGGAATTCCAATAGATCTAGATGGTGTGTGCACCATGGAATACTATAAAGTCATTGACATAGTAGACAATACTTCTTCATATCCAACTTTGTTGGGTATAGATTGGGCCTTTGATAACTAGTATATCATTAATTTGAAGACAAGGAATATGATATTTAAATCTGGAGAATACATATTTATTGCACCATTGGATCCCTTAGAAGGAGGAAGGTATGTGGAACTTGGACAGACAATATTCTTACAGAATATGTGAATGAGTTGTACAAAATGACCATGCACAAAGAGGATTATATCAACCCAACCATAGATGGAATGCTCAGTTGGAGGAGTATTAGTTCTTGTGCTTTAGACTCTTATATAGGAATGGAAAACTGAAAGTAGCAACTACATGAATTATCCACAAGAAGATGTGTTAGAATGTTGTGCACTATGAGATGGATTGGTTCAGAAATGAATGGATTAGTAGGAGAATCGGGAGAAATGAAGATCCCTTTGAAGCCGAAAACCATACCTATAAGACATCAACCTTACATATTGAATCCAATATACAAAGAGAAAGTGAAGGAAAAAATTTACAAGATGATGGAAGTTGGTGTCATAGAACCTATGAAACAATCATAATGGATCATTCCTATGGTGGTGTAGGAAAATAAGCAAGGGGGAATTAGGATCTGTGTAGATTTGAGAAAATTGAATGATGCTTACCTACATGATCCTTTTCCTACTCCATTTAAAGATGAATTTTTGGAGAATGTAGGGGGGAAATAAGCCTATTAATTCACATATGGGTTTTGAGGATATCATTATATAAGGATAGCACCAGAAGATAGACATAGGATAAAATTTTCTACAGAATGGGGATCATTTCAATAAACAGTCATGCCATTTGGGTTGAATAATTCACCAACCATTTTTTCAAGAGTAGTAGTAGTTTCCTTTAAGGAATTTATTCATAAGTTTTTAGAAGTCTATTTGTATGATTGGACAATATTAGCTTACTAAAGGACCATATTGTAGTGCTAAGATTAATTCTAGACATATGCATACAATGTCAAATATCATTGAATATTAAGAAATTTGTTTTCAACACACCTTTGGGTATTTTTTTAGGGCATGTGGTGTGTAAACAAGGTCTACTGGTTGATCTTGCTAAAATTGTTTTCATAGTAAAATCACCACCACCAAAGTCAGTGAGCTAGTTGAAGAGTACACTTGGTCATATAGGGTATTACAGGAAGTTCATAAGAGAATATGCACATATTACTACGTGAAAGGAGAAGTTGTTGAAGAAGGACACTAATTATCAGTGGAATGATGATTGCAAACAAAGTTTGTATATTTTGAAGGAGAAGATGGTCACTAGACCAATTTTAGCATTTCCATACTAGGAAAAAGAATTTCATGTGTATGTGGATGAATTTTCAATAGAATTAGAAGAAGTATTGACCCAACCAGGAGAAGGTGATATAGATCACCCTATTTCATTTGCAAGAAGAAAGTTATCAGATTCATAACACAACTATAACACTATAGGAAGAGAAGGATTAGTTATGGTATATGCTTTACATAAATACATACATTACTTGTTAGGGAAACATTTCAATGTGTTTACAGATCATTCTTCTCTAAGATATTTAGTCAATAAGCCGGTATTGGGGGAAAGGATATGCAAATGGCTACTTTTTTTCCAAGAATTTGATTTTGAAGTTGTGGTGAATCCTAGAAAATTTAATGCAAGACCATATTATCCATGACAACTAATGGAGAAGAACCTAGTAACTTGGAAGACAAATTTGTAAATGAAAAATTGTTTTCAATACATATAGATGATGAGTATTTTGATAACATTATTGCGTTTTTGAGTACATGATTTTCACCAAGATAATTTACTACTGCATAGAAGAACAATTTAGTGGTTAGAGTTTCATACTATCAATTGATTATAGGTCATTTATACAAACTTGGAGAAGATAATATCTTGAGGAGATGTGTTATGGAACATGAAATGCCTATCATCTTAGTATAATCACATGAAGGGATTGTTGGAGGAAACTATGCAGGAAATGCTACCGTGAAGAAGGTATTACACGCAGGACTCTGGTGGCCAACAATTCATAAGGATTCAAAGGAACACTGTTAAAAGTGTGATGTTTTTCAAAGAATTGAGAAGCCATCCATGAGCGATGAGATGCCATTGAGACCTCAAGTAATTGTACAAGTATTTGATAAGTGGGAATTAGATTTTGTAGGTCTAATTAATCCACCAACAAGAAGATCATGAGCAATATATATTATTACAATGACAAAATACGTAATTAGATGGGTGAGGAAGAAATAATAAAGGATTCCAATGCATAGGCAAGATCGTGATTTTCATTTGAACATGTAATAACAAGGTTTGGATGCAAAATAATATTTATGAGTGATAAGGGTTCTCACTTCATCAACAATAAAATTGAGGCAATGTTGGAATAATTTGAGATACATCATCAGAAGATCACTCCTTATCATCCTCAAGAAAATGGAACAGTGGAAGCCTTTAACAAGATTTTGGAGAATTCCTTGACAAATATTGGTAATGTAAACATAGATGACTGGGATTTGAAGGTACCAACAATACTTTGGGCTTATAGAACTACATGCAAGAAGATAACATGAAAGACACCCATTAGGTTGGTGTATGGAAAAGAAGCAATAGTTCCCTTAGATTATTTGATACCAAGTTTGTGCATTGCATCTATTACAAAAATAACAGAAAGAGGCACAATGAAGGAATGATTAGCTCAGCTTATGCAATTAGAAGAGGATGAAATCATAGCAGGTTTCCAGCAGGAGGTAGAGAAAGGAAAGGACAAAGCATGACATGACATACATATCAAGATGAAGAAATTTTAGGAAGGAGATATGGTTCTCCTCTATGATAATAAGTATTTGCAACACCTACAGAATCTTAGAATGCACTATCTAGAGTCATATTAGATAAAGTTTGTCACATATGGAGGTGATGTGCAGTTGCAAAACTTAGCAGGCAAGGAAGCTCAAGGATTGGTGAATGGTAATCGACTGAAACTGTATAGGGACAATCGACCCACTAACCCTCATTAGTTGTAGTGCAAAAGGTATACTTGTACATATTGTGAATAGTAGGAGTTAAAATGATAAAAAGGAAGATAAAACTAGAAAAATGAAGAAAAAGAAAAAATAAGTAGTTAGAGGAATAAGTGATAGACAGATAGTTGAGAATGATAGTGCACAAAAGACATAAATTTAGGGTTACAAGAAGTGAATATATTGTGTGTAGGAAAACTATAAAAGAAGGAAGTACCAGTGCACTAGAGATATATCACAGTATTAAAACACAACACACCAAAAAAATGAAACAGATAGGAAAAAGAAAAACCAGTCACCGGAAAAAGAAGGCGTGAAATGAAAATTTATGAAAGTCATTCAAACATGCCTAACAAGATTTAGGGAATTTATGAAAACACTTTAGAAGAAAAACTAGGGTTCAAAAAGCCACATTGTGAATTTGAGCAAACGCAGAGCTAAAAAACGAGAAGAGAAAGAACACATAGACGATTTAGAAGACCGATAATGATATTTTAGATGCAAAACCACTTAGATTCTAGAATGATGGCTCCACCCAAAGCTAGAACAGCCAACCAAATGTTGAGGATATCCGGTAGGAACAACAAGTCAGCACTAGATATAGGAATGGAGGCCCAAAACATTACATAGACAGAGGGAGTGGTGGATATTGAAGTCATTCCTTCCCCATTCACATAACTAGTGAGTCCTACAGAGGTCGAGGAGAAAAAAAAATAGATGCATATTGACCCACCAAACACAACAGTAGAGGAAAACCTGATGTAGGAAATAGTTCAACCCATAAAACAAGAAGATGAGGAAAGGATTGATTTCGACGAGTTAAGGACTCAAGCTGGCCTAGAGAAAGCATAGCAGGAAAAAACACCAACAACATAGATCACTGCGCAACATGATTTTGATGGAGAGGAGGAGCAAGAGAAAACATATCAAGAATTACGGCCCTCAAGTGTGCTAGGAAATGGGAAAGGAAAACAACAGGTCCAAATATCCCTGCGCAAGAAACAAGAGGTAACCATTATGTTACCATGCATACCAACATGAGTAAAGGTTATTGTATATGTACTTGGATGCATAGGTAAACTATGTTATTCGAGCCATGATGTACGAGACACAAATAAATTCCCATATTTCACGCAATAGGCATACTTGGAAAGAAGAGGCGTCAACACAGGAGGAGTATCGATAATGGAACCTAAATTATGGATACAAGGGATATATAATATAGTTATAATGAACCTGTTGGAGATATCTCACTTTGGCAGGGGAAGGGATGTAAATAATTGCATTAAGCAGTTACTGGAAATATTGCATGGAGGTATTTTGTGGCTATATACTCATGTTTCCATAAACTTTGACTTGATAGCCACGATAATAGGTATGCCAACTAATGGATAGAAACCTGCATAGTACCTTGATGACAAGACCAAGGTTAAATCCTTGACGGAAGAGATGAATCAAAATTATGGGATAGAGAGAGGATCCAGGTGGGTCATCGTCAACAATATTAGTGAACCAACAACACATATAACGACCAAACTAATGACTTGTAAATTTCTTAGGAAGTGTCGCAATGAGAAAGTGTCATCAAATGTAATATAAGAAACCACATAATGCATGAAAGAAACTTTGTTAAGTTGGAGCCCATACTTGTTAAATCTATTTTTATATGACTGCAAATATGTCGAGGATGTAGGGACAACGTTTCATTATTCATGGATCATTATATTGATTTCATTATTGGTTTGGAAGCACCCCAAATACACCATGTTCTGTCATATAAATGGAATATGTCATATAGAAAAACATGAATCATTGTGGCACACAACTGTTCTCCAAGAAATACAGACAAATTGTAGTATCTTCAATACATACCTTGAAGAAATCCAAGAAAAGGTGGAAAAAACTTGGAGGATCCCATCGGAGGTGGTGGAGGAGTACAAAATGATAGAAAATTTTAAAGCATCAAGGCATAATATGTGGATCCAGGCCAAAAGGGATTCATAAAATGAGTGGCTACAGATGAGATATTGTGTCATGGAAGAAGAAATCCAATGGGAAATGGAAGACTGGCAAGAATAATGGAAGGTTCCATTAGAACAACAAAAGGACAAGAAACCAACAAAGGAAAAACAACCAACATAAGTAGGCTCATCACAAAGGAAGGGTACCCCAGTAACAAATAAAAGAGAATAAATAGAGCACACAAAGTCAAAAGGGAGGAGAAAAACAAAAAAAAAGAAGAATATCCCCAAGACGGTCACACAACAGAAGTACCATGAAGAAACTTCTAATGGTGAAACACAAAGGAAGGATGACATCCCTATGTAGGAGGGACAAGGAGGTGATATAATAGATATCCTAGTCATAATAAATCCAACACAACCAAGGCCACCAAAGAGAATATTTTTTCATTTATGTGGAGCATGCAAGAAAATGAAGGAGCATAAGGCAATCCCAGAATATACCATAACAAAGGATGATGCTGAAATAGTCGTAGAAAAGGTAAAGGACCACGCCATAGAAGAATATGATGAGGAATAAAAACAAAGGGAGAGGATAATGTAATAATTGACAGAGGTTAAGAAAGTATTGAAGAAAGTATGATTCACTAAGGCATAACACCAAGGGGAAACCCAACAACAACAAAAAACACAAGAACATGCCATGCAAAATGACGAGGAGACAATGCACACCACTACATTGGTAAAAAAATATTTATCCTCAACAAAGATATGTTGCAAATAGACAAAGACATGGTGCATAGGAAGGTCAAGGATGTGGCACTGCTGGATTGGTATTCATTAAGATACTAATGAAAATTCTCTATCAACTACAGGTCAGTGTTGCACAAGAATTTCAATCCAGATGTGAAACAGATGAAACAAACCTGGAGAAAACCCAGGAAGAAAAAGAGGTATTGGATACAGACATCAAGGAAACAAAGATTCAAAATGAAGAGGAAAAATGACATGCAGATAGATTAGAGAAAATATTTGAAGAAGTCTTTCAGACAATTCTGGACAATGCACTCACAGGAGAAATAAACATAGAAGAAAAGATAAAGAATATAGTGTATACAATGGAGGAGTAAAAACAAGAGATAGTAGAGTTGGTCGGGAAACTAACACCAACCATAATGCCAGAGTTCAGATCTGAAAGGGAGAAACATTCCACAAAACAAACAGATTATATTGCGTTGGTAGTCAAAGAGATAGAAGAACTTTATGAGAGGACTATAGAACTTTGGAAAAACCTACCATAAGATGAAGGGATCTAGTAGTTGGATAAGAAATAAGAACAATTGAATGCAAAAGTCTAGGATATAAAGAATAGGTAAAATTCAATGCCTACCTCAGAGAAACTAAGGGTTGCACAGGATATGAAAAACTTGTAAGAAGAAGCAAATACAATCCAGGAGGAATGACATACCACACAAGCTCAATTGGAGCCCCTGCAAGAGCAAGCAAACAAAATGATAACAGTGTTGGAAATAGAGAAAGAAATAATGGAAAAAGAACATTCACATGGAATTCAAGTGTTGAAGGAGCACGTCACAACGCAAGTCATAGAGACCTTGACAAAGAAAAGTGTGCAGGCCAAGAAGCGAGTTGATGACCTAGCAAAGTAATCTCAAGAGTTGGAGAAATTAATATAGAGAGAACACGTTGCTTGAGTAGCTTGGGACAAGACACAGGTTAGTGTTGGGGGCCTGTTGGAGTAGGATATTTTTTGGTTCACTATAGAAAAGGAGGTAACTATATGGGATAGAGGAAGGAACTCATTCTAGGAAACAAGGGAACCAACGTGATAGAGGGAAAATGAAGCAGCGCATTGGGAAAGAAGGAAGACCAACTTAGAGTCAACGGAAGATAGAGTTGGATCAAAGACTAACCATGTGAAAGGAGTTAGAATGTGGACAAGTGGATTCCACTTAGAATTATTTTTTTTGAGTCATAATGTAATGGTTTTTACCCATTTTGTAGTATAAATAGAAGATGTATGAGGTAGATTGAGGTGTATTTTGTTTCTTTTGATGAAATAATTCATTATCACTTTTGCATGAGAGAAGTAATTTGATCATCCTTTTGAGTTTTGATTCAAATTATGTATTTTGTTAGAGATGTAGAGATCTGATGGAATCATAGTTGAGGGTCAAGTCGCAAGCTGTGGAGCTTGGTGTGAGGCTCGTCAGCCTCACCAGTACTAAACTATGATGTAATGCGTGCATCTTTATTTTGAGGAAGAATTAATAAAGAATAATGTATTTGTGGACGTAGCTCGGGGGGTGAACCACGATAAAATATTGTGTTTTAATTTGTTTGAATGATTTTTGTTGTTTCTGCAATTATGAATGAATAGTTAGATGAAGGAATGGGTTTAATTGCAATGCACACTAGAAGAATTATGTAGAATAGATGTCATTGACTGGATAAAATGGAATATATAATGTATGTTATTGTATAATTCATGTTAAAGTATAAGTATAAGTAAAAATAACATCCCCAACCCCTTCCATGACTACAGACATATTCATTCTATAGTCACCCATAAGCCATCTCAAGTGATATTGTGTTGTGCACTCTGTGTGTGGTGTAGCCTTCTGGTTTACCAGAAGGGTCAATGGTGAAAAGAGTTTTGTTGGATAGCTAAGGTAAAACCTGGGTCAACCCATACATCCAACATTCCCCCATGTTCCCATAGTGATTTACTTGTCTAACTCCATTGTCATCACTCCTTTATCATGCAATAAAATATTGATCGACCTGTAAAGTGATCGAATGTACCTTCCTCTTGGTCACTTCAAAAATTCCTTGTCTGCAAAAATGTATGACTTTGTATTATCAACTACAAACTCAATAATAAATTCTACAACAATATTTTCTAACCAGAAATCCACTAGACACATGAATTTATTATTGACTCTTTCCAAACACAAAATATTCTCAGTAGTACACTCTACTGGTGTGATCCAATTAGTTGGATGAGCATCCTTTAACCTCAATATCCACTACTACAACAACTGTAGAAAATGAAAGAAAAAAGGCCTCATGGATATTAGTAAACACATACCTTTCCAAATACTAGTGCAATGTATACCTGGAACTTCTTATGTCTTTATGTGAAAACTAGAGTTGTTTTGTTTCCAAGCATATTTTAATCTCCTTCTTAGTTGGATTCCATGGCCTAAACATTCCGTTCTACCATTTCATTCTCTTCACTTTCCTTCTCTTAAAATCCATTCTATTCTAATATTTTGAGTTCCAACTGGAAAAGAAACCATTTGTTGGATGTATGGGCTGACCCGGTTTCTATTTTAGTTCTCCAACAAAACCTTGCAAACCATCGTCTCTTATGGAGACCAGAAGGAAAAATTGTTCACATAGGGAACAATGAATTCTCACCTGATATGGCTTATGGGTTAATGCAAGACCCATTTGTTTGCAGTCATGGAAGGGATGGTGCTCATGGGGTTGTTAGGCATACTACTCTACTTCAACATTCATCAAATATACCATATTCATTCATTAACATTCATTTTTCAATAAATATCATGACTAATCTAGTGCATGCTGCATTTTAACTCTAAAAAATACATTCATTCATTCATACATTCATTATAAACCATATAAAATCAACATTCCACACAATGACACAATTTTTTACCATGGTTCACCTCCCCTCAAATACGTCCACAAACATCTAGCATTATCTTCTTATTTATTTATCTTCATCAAAATATTGTGTTGCACACATTACATCAGAGGTTCATTTTAAATGCACAAGTATGGGTGAGGCTAACCAGTGTCGCACCGAGATCCACATCTTGTGACCTCACCCTCACTTACAATCCATAAGTTTCCAAAACTAACTCAATATTATCTCTACATCTCTCAACCAAAAACTAGTAACTGCGACTCATAACTCATTCAAGACTGAAAATGACACTCTACTCAACTCCAGATTAGATGATATCCTTAGATCTTACAATACATATTTATACTACCAAAATGGGCAAAAACCATTTACATTAAAGAACAAAACCCTGAACCTAAGTGGATTAGGTTTGTCAACATTGTAACCTTGCATGCGCGACTGGTCCATAATCCAATCGTTTACTCATCGTATTGTCCTTCTTTATTCCTTTGAATTTCCTTTTCCTCACGCTATTTTCCCTTTCTTCTAGCATCCTTATTTTCATTATCTTATGACACACACTCCTATTCTAGTCCCAATTCTAATTGTCTTCCAAAAGTATTGTGCATTTCCCCAAAATAGCCTGCTCCAACAGTTCATTATCATTTTTCCACCATATCAAACATCAGCGTAGAAATGAGGTACACTTGTTTCCAAGGTAAGTATAGTTTGATTTTTTCAAATCCTTCATTTTTTTTATTCATATAGTAGAATTATTCCACTTATATTTTTTTTAGCCTTCTCATTGATTCCCTTATTATAAAGGGTCGAGTGATAAGTCCAATCATTAGGAGGGGATGGTATTCCCTTTGGTAATCCTTTCTTTCCACCACTATATTAAGGTTTAAAGGTAATATAACCTTGTGTCAATGTGTGTTTTTCATACAAATATTATCCATGGTTTGGTCAACCCATATCAATGGTTTAATCCATATGATTATGGGTTATTTTTATTTTATAAAATACAACACTATGACATCAATATTGTATAATAATATATCACTCCATTATTACATTTTGTAAATAATTAACTACATCCTTAAATTACACTAAATTTTGGTCATAGATTCTTACAACTATGATCCTAACTCTTACGAGCTTAGGCTCATAATGGAGTTTCGATCTATGACTTCGTAGACAACTATCATCTAGTGGTAAATGCACATATCAAGTTATATCAAAGACTTTCTCTTTGAAACACTTTCACTCTATGTAGACTTCAGTTGACATTGTGATAGGGTGCCATGTCGTGGGTTCCATTATGTTCATTGGAATTATTCTACCTAACAATACCCATTTCTTAAATGTATTGGGTTACAAACATACTGTCAAACTCATTGTTATGCAAAAATATCCATCCTTGTTTTTTCTAACATAGAGGTCTGGAACTCTCACTCTGCCTATACACCTTTGGGTTTTAACATCTCTTTATGACCTTTGGAACAAAGGCTTTGCAGCCCACAATGGCTACATAAGATAATACTGGTCAAAATTTTTATTTATATAGTCGTTTGATTTACCACATATTCTATAGCTATTTTTTAGTTTCACCAATTCATATTGTTACTTTAGTTCATATAGATTCATAGTGTCTATGGAAAAAAAACAATTTGTCTTTGGTGCTTTCACAAGATTCCCAACCTCCATTGTAGGTATTGAATGGATTTTCCTTAGGTTATGTCCTATAATACACCTCATAGATTTACCATTTATTCTAATAGAGAAATAATAACTTTGACACAGGGTTGGACATCCCTCTAGTGTATACAAGCCTATACAGTTGATTTTTGAATGGAAATCATTCTAGGTTACACTCACACGAATAAATCTTTGTTACTAATAACACTTTTCCTAGGTTCCCTGGTACAGCCAAGGTTGAATCTCACACTACCCATAATATATTAATAAGCTTATGGGATCAAGCTGTAGTTTTCACACTACTTACTCTCAAGGTAAATATTATTATGTTGAAAAATGTGGTTTTTTTTTCCATACGACTTAGGTTTTAATTTTAGTTCCTAAAAACATCATTGCTAACCTATGTTTGGTGGTTGCAAGTTGTCAACTCCATGGAGCATGAACCAGAAAACTCTAAAACTTAGGATGTATCCAAGCGTTTTTATTCTTGTACCATCCTTGAGAACTAGGCCAAGATTAACCTCGATACTATGGCTCTTTCTAGGGTTTCAATATTTATACTAACCCTCATTTGAAACACTTGGAAAAATTTTACACCATAATTGTAACAGGTAATAAAAATCCAGCGTAATTTTTCTTCTCGGGGTTTCAAATACAATATAATCAAAATTGTTAATATCGTAAGTATTATCCAGAGTGCAGGAATATTGTTATAAGCTCTCGAATTAACTCACCATTTAGGATTTAATACTCATTATATATTTAACATTATTATTTTCGTTGACCATAACATGAACAGTGTAATGTCCCCCAACCACCCTTGTCGGGGACAACGTCACAAACTCAAAACCAAACTGTTCTGAAACCAAATTGTAGCATACCCAACCACTCTGGTCAGTCATGTTACTTGAAACTATCATACACATATTCATGCAGAAGCGACAATAAACACATACTTGCAATATATATAAGAAATTTTGATAGAATTCAGACATGTACCTAAACACAACATTTAAACATAGCATGTACAATTAATATAGATTTGGTACTTATATTTTATGAGAATACCATTGACTATGTGCATACCTTCCATGAACCTCCAAGCCTTAGACAATACTGCTCCAAGCTATCAGCAGTGGGTCACCCCCAAGCTGGGACTAAAATTCGCTAGCGCAAAGAAATCCTAGGATAGTTTGAGCCTACGGGAAGTTGCACAATGCAACAAGAAGGATTCTCTCCAAGGATCCTACTTACACCCACTACTCATAGACTCTCATTCCCCATATGTCTGTCCCACCCCAAGAATATGCACCTTCATTGTTCCACAGTCCATTGACTGCTCCAATTCCTTTCCAGGGATTCATAAACAGGTTGGATCATGAATTCTCAGATATTTGTAGCTACCGTTGGACTCCCTCCAAGATAAATCACTTCCCCAACAAGCTCTCTCACCTAGAAAAAGTTGCTCACAAGCCTAAAAACCTTCTTCTTCAACCATGGGCCTGACAAATCACCTCTTAAAACCATAACAAAAAAATAGTGTAAGGAAAGGGGATGATTCAACAATTACATAGATTCACAATGACATAGTTTCAACAATGGTGGAAATGGATCTGAAAGCGTTCCTACTTAGTGTGTGCGTGAAATGGACAAGGGATGGAAAAAATCTTGGGAATGAACTCGTGAGGAAAGATGGCCAGATTGGTCAGAATGTTGAGAGAGAGAATGGTGAGAGAGAACTCCCACAAATGTGGAAATTCCCACATAAATTTGCATGCATCCTGGTGACAGTTGTCTCTCGAGGAGCTCATTCCTACCCACTTGGAGTTTGTTCCTCTCCCCAAAGGAACTTAGGATAAATGTGTTTATTTCTCAACTTTAGTATTTTCAGGAAATACATTACAATATTTCCTTGGGTTAAGACTTCAAGCTTAGCCCCTCTTTTCTATCCTCTCATCCCCATTCCATTTCCCTTCCTAGTGGAGCTTAGTCCCCCATAACTCTTTCTTCATGGTTAGTCTACATGCAACGATGTATCTTATTAATAATCTGCATAATTACATATACAAAATCAGGCCTAATAAACATATAATACTACCATATTATAATTACTTGGCCCACTAACCTACAAACATCATTACATTTCATAGGGATCAAACTTGGGGTATTACAATCCCCTCCCTTTACCTTTTCGATGTCCTCAGTGTAGCTCATTTACATAATATCAACAATATTTTCAAAATATTCAAAATGATGCGGATATTCTACCTGCATAACATCTTCATGCTCCCATGTTGTGTCCTCAGTACCATGCCATGTCCATTGGACCTTTACAAGCCCTATGGTTCGATTCCAAAGATTTTTGATTTTCTGGTCCAGAATGTGTACCGAATGCACTTGAAAAGCGCTTTTTTTCTCCACCTGAATCACAGTCCAATCAATAACATGATTAGCATTAGGTATATATTTATTAAGAAATGATACATGGAATACATTATGTATAGACATAGATGCAGGCAATGAAAGCATATAATATACTGGACCAATCCTCTCTAGGATTTCAAATGGCCCACAATATATGGATGCCAACTTGGAACAGTTTTCCAACTTCAGGGAACTTGTATTGGCTTTGACCTTCAAGAAAAAATGACCACCCACTTTAAATTCTCTGTGAGTTCTTCCTTGGTCAGCATAACTCTTCTTCTTTTCTTGGGTAGCCTTTAAATTATGTTTCATCGTCATCATTTTCTCTTCCATTTATCTTAACAACTGTGGCCCAACTACTGCTCTATCAGCTAGGTTGTCCCAACTTACTGGAGTGTTTCACTTTTTTCCATAAACTACCTCAAATGGGATCATCTTTAGTGATGCTTGGTACCCATTGTTGTAGGAAAATTATACCAAGTGTAGATAATCCTCTCATTTATATGTTTTTTCCACCACATACATCCTTAACATATCCTCTATCACTTGGTTCACCCTTTCTGTTTTCCCATGAAAACCTGGGCGATAAGATGTGTTGAAGTTCATATTTATTCCGAACCCTTTGAATAACCCCTTCCAGAACTTTGAGGTAACATTTGGATCTCTGTCAGACACAATTGTCTTGGGTATGCCATGTAAGCATGCTACTTACCTCATATAAATATCAGCAACACTAGTTTCTTGTGAGTAACCTTCATTGGAATGAAATGAGTCGCTTTAGTAAGCTTTTCCACCACCACCATTATATCATCACGCTACTTTCTTTTTCTGGGCAATTTGGTGATGAAATCCATTGTCACCAATTCCCACTTCCACTCGGGAATGGGTAATGGTTCTAGCAACCCCGCCAGGTGTCTATGCTCAGCCTTGAACTTTTGACACTCCATACATTTAGCAATGTACTCTGCAATCTCCTTCTTCATGCCTGGACAATAATATTGTCTCTTGACTGCTGAAACTATTTTCTGATATCTTGTATGTCCCACATAAGGTACATTATGCATCTCTTTTAAAATCGTACTCCTCAATTCATGATAATTGGGTACATATATAAATTTTGTTCCTATACAAAATAATTCCATCAATTCCCAATTCATAGTCTTCATCTTTCTGCTACGTTTTACCTTGTTGTAATTTTGTTACCAATTCCATGTACTACAAAACATCTTTTGCGGCCTCAAAACTTATTCCTTTAAGATCCGTTTGGTACATGCTAATGGTTGTAGCATGCAGTTCATGCAATCTCTTGATGAGTGCATCATCCACTTTGTTCTCTTTTCCTTTGATGTGCTTAATATCAAAGTCATACTCACAGAGGAATTCCAACCATCTGCTCTTCCTAACATTCAAAGCTGGTTGGTCAAACAAATATTTCAGACCATTATGGTTTTTCCTCATCTCAAACCTATTTCCCATGAGATAGTGCCTCCACTTATTAAAAGCGTGCACTATGGTTGCCAACTCCAAATAATGAGTGACATAGAGCCTTTCATTCTCTTTCAGTTTTCTGGACTCGAAACATATCACAAACCCATTCTAACTAAGGAATCCACCAAGTCCTTTCTTGTACACATCTGTGCAAACCAAGAAATATTCATTGGGATTAGAAATCCACAGAATTGAAGCACTGGTTAACCACTGCTTCAATCATTGGAATCTCTTTTCACACTATGTTGTCCATTGAAACTTCACCCCTTTCCATTGCAAGGAAGTGATTGGGTGAAAAATTCTTGAAAACCCTGTAATGAATCTTCTATAGTAGCCATCTAGACCCATGAAGGATCTGACTTATATCAAATTCTTAGGTGTTTTCCACCCTTTAATGGACTCAATATTTCTCGGTTCCACTGGTATCCCTTCTTCGGATATGATATTCCCCAAATACTGAATTATGTTTTGATAAAATGAGCACTTGCTCAATTTGGCATACAAATGGTGCTCTCCTAGCACTTGTAACACCATCCTCAAATTATGCTCATGTTCTGCTTATGAATTGGAATACACAAGAATGTCATCCAAAAATACAATGAAAAAATTGTCTAAGTATTCCCGGAAAACACCATTCATCAAGCACATAAAAATAGTTGGTGCATTCGATAACCCAAATGGCACCACTGTGAATTCATAATGACCATACCTTGTCCTAAAGGTGGTCTTGTTGATGTATTCATATCTAATCCTTACTTGATGATATCCTATCCTGAGATCAATCTTGGAGAATATTGTTTCATCCTTTAACTGATCAACGAGATCATTGATCCTTGGAAAATGATACCTTCTATTTATAGTCACTTTGTTCAACTGTCTGAAATCGATGCACAATATTAATGTCCCATATTTCATCTTCACGAACAAGACCGTGACACCCCAAGGTGACACACTTGGGCATATATACCCCTTCTTCAACAACTCTTCAAGATGCAATTGCAACTCCTTCAGCTCATGTGTACTCATTCTGTAGGACGTCTTTGATACTGGAGTTTCTCTGAGCATCAAATTTATAAGCAAATCAATATCTCTCCTTGGTGGTAGTCTTGGTATCTCCTTGAACACATATTCAAAATATTTCAGGACCGCATGATCCTCCAGATTTGGTACCTTCTCCTTAGATGTTTCTTACATATGGTCTACAAATATTTGGCAGCCCTTCTTGTAACACTTCTTCAATTGCATTGATGAACTATCTCAGACAATAACTTCCCTAGGAATTCCTTGGATTGTTCTTGGGTTCCCTTCCTCATCTAGGAAAGTAAATGTCCTGTTATGATAGTCTAAGACAACTTAGTGTTGGTCCAACAATTCCATACCAATTAGAAAATCATATGAACCTAATGGAAAGATGTTCAAATATTCCTTGGTACTTATACCACTCATGTCCACTGGACATGATTTAACTAGCTCAACCACTTTTCTCTTGGTTCATGTAGCCAACTGTACCATCCAAAAATTTTCATGCTTGCTTCTTGGTAAAATCAATCTTTCCACAACTTTAGGATCTATGTAACTATGACTAGCTCTTAAGTCTATTAAAATAGTAAATACATGGTTATTGATCATACCGTCAAATTCAATCATGTGTGATTGAAACTCATATTGCTTTTTTTCTAGGGCTGCATAGATCCTCATAACACTTATGCCCATGTCCTCCACTGTTTCTTCTTGTTGTACATTATGGGAAAGTCTCACTTTGTCAATTTTGTGAGGAAAATATCTATACTTGTGGTCTCCTTTACAGCCCTAACATTGAATGTGTGCCTACCTTGTCCCTATCCCACCTACCTCATCCATTCTATGCTCTCTAAAAGATGGTTTTACTTGAGGAGTTTTTAAAAAAAAGGGTGTATTTTCCCCTTTTTCCTTTTCTCCTTATCAAACTTCTTCTTGTCCTCCCAAGACTTCTGGAAGGTATGCTTTTCCTTTTTCTAATCATATAAGAATTTTTATCTCCTTATGGTTTCTTCCAGAGTCTTGGGATCATAATATTGGATTTTATCACTTATGAAATATGGCATTCCACTCAGGTACCTCTAAATATTTACTGTCTCATCCTTGATGAATGAGACATACTTCAACAACTCTAAGAATATCCTTCCATATTCATCAATAGTCATGCTTCCTAGTTTTATTTCAAAGAACACTTTCATCTTTTTATCATAATACCTCTTGGTTAGGTATTTCTTCTCAAAATGCCTCTTGAATTCCTTCTGAGTCACATTTTTCTCTCTGAGGTGTTGCAATTGCACCAACTGATCCCACCACATGGATGCCTTTCCTTTAAGATGGTAGATGGAAATTATTCCCTCTGCATGAGAAGAATAGTTATGCAATTGGAGGTGCTTCCTCATGCCTATCAACCATGTCTCAACATCTTCATCCTTCTTGTGCTCTCCATCAAAAGTAGGAGGTTTTACCTTATTCATTTATCCTTTCAACTCATCCACCCCATACCTCCTATGCTTCTTGACAGGGGATGGAGTTGAACTATTGTCTTCTCTCCTATAGGAATGATTTTGGGAGTGATGGTCATGTATACTACCACTCCTTGATCTTCCTTTATTATCAGGGGTCCCATGAATTCATGATTTGTTTGAGTCACTCTCCTTATCTAGTTTCTTTTCAATTCTTTCTAGACTCTCAATTAAATTCATGTTGAATAATTGTAACATCCCGCTCTGGCGCACTGACAAAAATTATTCTCTGAGGACACTTGCTTGCAAGTGATCTGGATTTTTATGATGATGAACCACTTAACCTTGATGATGATGCGTTATGATTTATGACAGGATGTTTTACTACCTTGATGTAGACAGATGCTGCTGACTCAATTTCATTGAGTGTGCAGGGTTTCGGACCTTGAGGATGCAGAGGCATCGGTGGAACTCCCTTGGACTCCGGATTGAGTCAGGGAGTGGGCTATTTGAGTTGTTTCATTTACGGTGATATTGATATGTTTTGAT
>SNQJ01S0095469.1:31823-43306 GCA_010110895.2 Picea sitchensis | reverse complement strand
GAATCTTGACAGCCTCATCTTTGATGAATGGAACATACTTCAGTAGTTCTAGAAAACTTCGTTCATACTCATCAATAGTCATGTTGCCTAGCTTGAGTTCGAAGAACTCCTTCATCTTTCTGTCATAATATCTTTTAGTCAGGTATTTATTCTCGAAATACCTTTTAAATTCCATCCAAGTGACCTCTTTCTCTCTGATGTGCTGCACTTGCACAAACTGGTCCCACCACATGGATGCCTTTCCTTTCAATTGGTACATTGCAATTCTTCCTTCTGTATGAGAAGAATAATTCTGCAGTTGGAAGTATTTCTTCATGCCCAACAACCATGTCTCGGCATCTTCCTCCTTCTTATGTTCTCCATCGAATGTTGGAGGTTTAATTTTGTTCATCTCCCCTTTCAATTCCTCCTTTCCATATTTTCGATGTTTTCTGGTAGGGGACAAGCTTGAACCACTGTGTGTCTCCCTGTCAGAATGTTTTTGGGAGCGACTAAGATGTCGGCTACCACTCCTCGACCTACTTCTTCTCCCATGGGTTCTGTGACTCTCCGTCGTACTTGAGTCTCTTCCCTTCTCGAGTTTCTTCTCTATTCTTTCCAGGCTCTTCAAAAATTTTAAGTTTAATTCCCCTTGCCGATCCCTGACTTTCATGAGCTTTCGGCTATCAGCTCGGCGAGCCTTGGCCTCTCTTTGCAATCCTTCAATGATTTTCATTATGTGTCCTTCCTTATCCTTCTCTTTTCCATGCCCATTAGAGTTCGATCCTTCGACTCCTAGGTTAACATCCTTTCCTTCCCATTCGTCTTCTATTTCAGGGGTAATTTGCACTTTTCCCCACTCCATACTCGACGTTGATTAACTAGAGTTCTGGCCTTCGTTAAACTCTGCACACGCACTGTGCAATTGAATTCGAAGTTTGTTAGGCCATTAAAATTCATGAACAATCCACAAAATTTATAACTAATACCAACAAGAACAAAAGACATTTCGATTCCAATGGGTTTTCTGAGCTCTCGTTCGGCTCTGCAATTTCAGGACTTTATTTTCCGGATTTTTTGAACTTTCATTTTCTGCATTTTGGAACAGGGACTCCACGCACAGGTTCACTTCTATCAGATAAAGGATGCGTTAGCTTTCTTAATTTGACACAGGCTCTCTCTGCATCAACACTACGACTCTTGGCTCAAAGGGTGTGCGGGGTATACTCTTACAGAGGTTAAGTCGGACATACCGTTCAGCAGATCGGGTCCAATGAAGGAGAAACCCCTATCACCGCTCAATTCAACAGTTTTTCACTGCCATTACTACATAGTCCCACAGTTATGGTTTCGGGATTGCGTGACCAACAATTCCCGCAGGGGTCGACACAGACTCCACGACTCTGAACAGAGGTGTACTGACTCTTCAGAGCTTCATTTCTCGGTATTTCAAAACTTTCAGGACTTTGGGTTTCGGGGTTTCGGTACTGGAGAACTCCTGTTTCACTCTCCTTTCCAACCCCCGACTTCCGAAATTCCGATTTACCTTATTCTACAGGTCTTCAACACCGCTGTTGCGCTCTACCGTAGTGGTACGTGGTGCGTTTCGAAGGATCCTCGTCACCTTCGGTGACGTCATTAGGGTCCCACCACTCTCGCTTGTCTCCTCACTCGTCGACATGTGGTACATCTCAATGTGTCCACGTGGTACATCTCCCCGATGGAAACTTCGGGTGTCGGGGTTTCGTGATCCCCGACGACATGAGTTTCTCTCTTCACGAACTCCCGATCTTCGATTTGCCGATGCACCTTTTTCCTTAGCCCCTCCCGGCTATGCCAAGGTCCATGTGACCGCCTCACATAAGACCACAGCCTTATATCCTTATCGGGGTTTTTCCCTATCGCGATTTCGACACTCACGATGTCAGACACTTACTTTACTGACCCTCGAACCCCGATATGCTGTTTCTCTGATACACTCGCATGGTTGACTATTCAACGGTCCCACACTCCATCGGTGTTTCAGAGTTCACAATGTCGCTAATCCTAATACATGTGTTTCGGGACTTCTCGCTGCGAAAACCCGAAATGGCGTGCCATCTGTCCGCCTCTCTGACCCTGTGGCCCCCACACGGTTCTTTTGCCTGTCAGGATATCGCGTTTCATGATTTCGCGATTCCTGTCGTAGTGATGTCAGGAATTCCAACACCCAAACCCCAATATGAAATTCCACGTGTAAATCCAACGGCCCTTACGACTTGAATCCATGGTCCTGACTAATTCGGGATTTCGCGTATTGCGATTTCTGCACTCTTGTGCAACTCCAAAGGGCTTAAGCCTTGTGCACATTCTCTAGATCCGACGGTTACGAGGGCTCGCCTTCCCTCCCGAATAGATCCTAAGGTTTTAACACCATTGGTGTAGAGATCGGTCTCCCTGTGACCATAGACCACACCAGCTGCGGTTTCACTCGCCGCTATAATTCCTGAGCTCATAAGCACGGTCAAGAAACTACTTGACACTCCAGAACAAACCAAGGTCCGAAATTGGTCCTTCAGACCCAATTTCCCTTTGCATTCTCGGTCCAAAGACTGCTCCACTGGCCCATCTAGGTTCAGTGTCGAAACCTTGGCTCTGATACCATACTGTAACACCCTTTTACACTCACTACAGTGTAGGTGTTACTACACGGAAGAACACATTCTCATTCATTATAATCGCATGCATAACACATTGGCTCTGATACCAAACTGTAGAGCACCCGTTTCGCTACTAAGGCTTAATCGCTATAAGAAGAAGACTATATCACCACTTATACATAACTGATACATGCATTATATGTTCCACAAGCATTTAAGCAATTAAATACACTTAAAGCTCAGAGTAGCAAATCACTTACTGCTATAATTATCAATCGGTAGCATTTAACATTAAATCATACACACAGCGGAAATCATGATAACATATACAATAGAGTCATGCAAAATGTGATAAATACATAGTCAGATACTTATCTTTTAGCAGTGGTAGATTGCACCAACCAAGTGCAGGCCTTCCATGAACCTCCCAGCCTTAGACCGCACACTGCTCATCAGCTTAGTAGTGGGTCACCCCCGAGTTGGGACTAAGCTCCACCCCAAGGAAAGGAATACTAGGCTAGGCTGAGGTTACAGGAAAACAACATAGGAAATCTGGAAGGATTCTTCCCAGGATGCCATCTTACACCCACTACTACCAGACTCTCATTCCCCACATGACTGTTCCGCCCGGGAGTATACACATTCACAAGCACAGTCCATCGGTGCTAACCTCCCTCTCTGGGTCTCAGCAACAGGCCGGATCAGGAAGTCTCAGAGCCTGAAGATGGTGCTGGACACTCTCTGGAAGAAACCACTTCCCAACAAACTCTCTCACCTGGAAAGAGTTTCTCACAGGCCTGACAACCTACCTCTTCCAACCACAGTCACCTCCCTCACCTGGATAGATGTTACACACAGGTTCGACACAGAATTACTCTGGCTAGTAAGCCACACACGGTCCAGTACTGCGTAGCCACAACAACCAATTGGGAAAACAAACACGCGCTTCCCAAACTGGTTCAACAATCATGAGTTAGTCTCACTGTTTTGGTTTCGGGATTGTACGAGGTGTGCAGAGATCCCATGCACAAGCTCCAACTGTTCAGACAGAGGATACACCGGTTATCTTAGAAATCAACTCAGGCTTTTCGGCTTTCAGGGTTACACCAGGGTATTCTTGCAGAGGTGACCAGGCTTACGCTCAGGGCAGTTGGGTCGAATGGATGAGAGAGCAACCCCCACCGTTCATCTCGGCTATTTTATTTGCATGCACCAGGGTTGACACTTGTCACCCTTGGAATTTCATGCGTTGCATCCGCATGCATCCCCTTCGCACGTTTCCCCCCTTGCTAGGAACTTAGGATAAACATAAATTCACATGTCTCTTTGGGATAATATTAAAATATTATTCCCAGGCTTAAGCCCCCTAGGTTTAGCCCCTAGGCTCAACACTTAGCCCCTTTCCCACCTTCCAACCCCTAATTCCTTGCCCACTTTGTGGACGCTCAGTCCCCCTTCACTCATTCATCGTGGTCGGTCTGCACCTGGCGGTGTTCATATTTTATTAATTGTTCTGCATGATTACATATACAACAACAGGCTCCTGGCCTTCAACACTTAGGCTCCTTGGCCTAACAAACACATAAGCCTCCAGCTTATAGGAACTTGGCTCACCAGCCTATAAAACATAATTACAATTCCTTTCAGGACATAGTTTACTACGGGGCTCAGCCTTGGGGACACTACAATAACAGTGGAACTGAAATATGTTTGAAATTATACGGTAATAATGATTAGACATGGAAATTAATAAAATCAACATGGGATTAGAGCTTTGTTGAGATTTGCCACTGCACATGAAATTTTCCACTGCTCAGATATGCATTTGTGAAGCTCGTTGATTAATTTATTGGAGGACGTTGAGATTAATTTTTTCATAGATCATCTCGCCCTAATCTAGTGCACCTCTTAGTGGTCTCATATTGCAATTTGGTGAAAGTTGAAATTTCACCCCAAATTCACTATGACAGTTGTAGCAACATTTTATAAAGCTCATTGAGCATTTATTGGATTGACTTGGGGAGAATTTTGACATAGATCAAATCACCTTGTTATATTTCATTCACTTCACCTCTCAGATTAACAATCCATCAAATTTGAAATTTTAGGTTTTTCAGGCTTATTGACATTTTCCTAGACATTGAACCCTCTGTTTCATATTTTGTGATTTATTTTTTGTCAATATGGTGGATAGTATAAGAGTTGGAGGCAACAATGGTGATGTCTCCTATAATGTATGATATCTCGAAATCAAATGGAACAACAAGCATCAAGACTCCAGGTTTGCATATTAGGTTTAATATTTTTATATTGCTGCATCTTAAGTATATGATGTAATTAGGACAACAACGTTTTTTAGAGGTCTATTACTGCTGAGTACTTTTACTATCAGATGTGTAGTAACACTTGAATATTGTTGGTACGATGATCATTATGTAAATTCTCACTGTCTAGTACTAATGATGCACTTGTTTTCAAACTGAATTGATCTCTTCCCTAGCTTAGTAACTCTATGGACATTACAGTGACTCCTACCTCTTTGGGTAAGGTTAAATTCCATGGAGGTTACAATGGAGATGTTTTTTGTTCTTGTTCGGGTAGGATACCATGGAGGAATAATTGGTCACAACACTACACAAGTGTTGTTCTTGTTTCTTGTTTCTGTTCTTGTTCTTGTTCTGGGTAGGTCACAAGTGATAGCTTTGAGAGGGATCTATAGTGACGGTTACAGGTGGCAACATATTAGATGGTATCTGGTTTGAGACATGGAGCATATTGTCCAAACAAGGAGTTTTGTACATGAAAGTATACATCCATATACCGAAGGAGAAGAGGCCGAAGTTAGAACCTTCTGAAAAGAAGGGCACTTTTGTGGGATACAAAGTGTCTCATATGGATATTGATAGTGAGGAGCAGGAGGCTCCAAAGGATGATCGTACATATACATATAGTCTAGTTTTTCATCCTTCATACTATCATGAGGATTCAGTAGAGCTAGTAGGGCCATTGGATCTACCTATAGATGTTTTAGTGACCAGGAAGAGGCCAACTTAGCTTCATGATACTTTGCAGAATGCAGAGGGGCATGCAAATCCCTATGATAATTTCAGGAAGAGAAAATTACCTTAGAGATTATCAATTTAAATGGCATTGATCAGTCACATCATTGATTCCAAACCTTTCAGTTATGAAAAGGAGAAGGTGGCTCCACTAGTGGTGAGGTAGGTGGCCCCACCAAGTACCAGATCAGAGGGAGCTAGAGTGTAGAAGGAGTCTTCCCTCAAGATCAAGTAGGGAGGAGTAGCCTCCAAGGACAAATCACAAAAGATCATACTTCAGAGGAAGTTAGCAAGTGCAGAGAGAGAATATGGATCTAGAGATTGCACTAACTCAGAGGGGGTCAAGTTTCAAAGAGAGCATGTGGAATCAGAGTGACCCTGATCTCAGAGAGAGTTAGTTGGCTTAGAGGGAGATTCAATCATTCATAGGGAGTTCCCCCTTAGTTTTAGGTGGGAGAGAGACATCTTCCAGGACTGATAGGTGTCATAAGGTGAGGAGGCCAGAAAGAAGCTTCAGAGGCAAGATGCCTCTAGGATATGTGAGACCTCTTGGGGGGATCCACTTGTTTCAGTAGGCTTTTCTACAATGACAAAGGAGGCATCTAGTGAGGAGGATTAGGGTACAATTTTTTCCTCAGTCACAGGGGGAGCATCCATTGAGGCAACAAGCAAATAGGTTTGAAAGGATTCCATGGTGGAAGAGTAGCAATCCATCACGAAGAATGATGTGTGGGAAATAAGTTTCGAGTGAGACCCGAGGAGAAATCTGTGGTGAGTTCCAAGTGAATATATAAGATCAAGCATGCAAGATATGGAAACATCGAGAAGTACACAGTGATATTTGTGGCAAAATGATTCCCTCAGAAAGAAGGAGTGTATTATGAGGAGACGTTTTTCTCCAGTCTCTAGGTACACTTCCATCAGGACTATCATTTCTCTTACTTTAGTGATGGGTTGGAAATTACATCAGATGGTTGTGAAGACAACGTTCCTCAACGATGTGACTGAGGAGGAAGTGTACATATAGAAACCTCATGGCTTTGTGATACATGGGAAGTAATCTCGTGTTTTCATATTGAAGGAAGCATTGTATGGAATCAAGCAGACACCCAAAGCATGGTACTCCTGGATTGATGAAAATTAATAAGTTTGGGATTCACTGAGAGTGATGCGGATCCAAAATTTTACTACAAGGTTGTAAATAGTGATCCAATGATCTTACTATTGTAAGAAGGAGTTCGCTTCAGAGTTCGAGGTGGAGGATCATGTCTAGATTTACTATTTCTTTCGATGAGAGGTGTGATAGAGATTTGATGAGATCTTCCTCAGTAAGGGAATATTGATGTAGTTAGATATGATGGAAAAAAATTCCATGGCTACACCTATGGAGACAAATTTGAATAATTTGAGTGATTCTACTTCAGATTCATATTTGATGGATCCCATGATGTACATGCAATGGATTGGATCCTTGATGCACCTGGTTAACACCAAGGCATATATTTTCTTTTCAGAGAGCACCTTGAGTTAGTATTTGGTTGAAGCTAAGGAAGTTCCATTGGGTCGCAGTGCAACTTGTGCGAAGGTACCAACATGGTAAAAATAGATATGGTTTGTCTCAGGTGGTGAAGTGAGGCTATAGGGATATATAGATTCTGATTGGATAGAGAGTGTAGTAGACAGTTTGAGCAACTTGGGGTGCTTCTTCATCTTGGGATCAACCATGATATCTTGGTTTAGCAAGAAACAAGATTCTGTAGCTCTCAGCACAATAGAGACAAAGTATATCATAGCCAATATCACAAGTCGTGAAGCAGTGTGGCTTCATAAGGTTCTTGCAAGACTTCATCCGAGACATGGTGAAGAAGAGAGTGCTGAAGATTCAAAACATATCCATATATGAGAAGATAATAAACATTCTCACCAAGATTTTTTCCAGAGATAAGTTTGTCTACTTCAGGACAAGCTGGGCGTAATGCAGAATGTTTCCCTTGCTAAGAGGGAGTGTTGATGTTTGAGAAACATCAGATAGAAATTATACTAGGATTGGTCATGGTGATTTGACCAGTGGAGAATGGGACTGACATAGTCTTCGAAGGACATAAGAATAAAGGTGCTAATGGATCTCTAGGAGGCCGCATTAGACATACCATCACTTACAGGGGTGTACCTATGGTGAATGGACTAGGTGCAGTCTTCAAAGAACAAAATACTGGAGGTGCTAGTGTTCCTTTAGTGTGTGGTAGCATCGGGAAGACATTCACCCATAGGGGTGTACCTATGGTGAATGGCCCTGGTAAGCATCAATAAGACCTTCTCCTAGATTGGGATGCATACCAATGGATATAGGATACATTTATCACAAGGGCGTACTTATGATAAATGGGCCTAGGCGTAGTCATTTCCTTGACCATGACGAGTGACATGGACTCGAGCTGCTTGGGGTACTTTCCACATGTTAGATAGCATGAGGATGACATTTAATCATAGGGGTGTACTTGTGCTGAATGGACCTGATGTGATATTTATCCTTAGTCATGGTGATTTGACAAGGACGGGTATAAGACTCGAGGTGCTAGACACAATTGTTTGGAGATGGATCATCAACATGGCTCACGAGAAACTTTTCTATGAAAGAAGAAATCCAAGAAGACAAGGAAATGTGAAGGAAACCATTGAAGAATAATCAAGAAAACAAAAGAATAAAATAGAAGACAAGAAGATCAAGTCGGCTCCATTTAAGCATTGAAGAAACAATTGTAAAAGTAACAAAAGAAATAAAATAAAGTTAAAGGACAAAAATGAGAAGTCGACCTGCCTATCAAATTAGGTTACTTGACTAGTATAAATAAAGGAAAGTTCATTTCAGTATTACACATCTCATATTCTCTCTTCTTCTAGTGCGCATTACCCAGTTGCTTCGTGCTAGTTTCCAGTTGCAGTGTGTTGGAAGCAGGCTAAGGTGGAAGGAAAGGCTATTTTGGGAAGAAAGGCATGCACGAGGAATGTGACAACTGGAAGGAAGAGCAGCACACGCGCATGCATGGAAGACATAACGAAGTTAGGTTTAGGGTTTTTGTAATACATTGTAATGGTTGATGAGCCAGAAACATATAAATATAGATACCTAGATATCATAGCGGGGGATCTAGAGTCGGGTATAGAGAGAGGAGAGGTAGTAATAGTAGTACTCTGAAGAGACGCCGGAAGGAAAGAGTCCTATTTTGATAACTGGTTGTAATGCTTTTGTCATAAGACCCCATTTTGCAAGCTGTTGAGATGTAGAAGGTCAAGAGGGTAGATCTTGAGGGTTAGATCACAGGATGAGGAGCCTAGTGTGATCTAGTCCACCTCATAATAGATCTTGACCCGACCGAGGATGAGTTGTAAAGCACGCGAGGCTGTAGTTTTGGAACTACCATAATAGAAGAGCTTGAGAGATAGATCTTTGTGGACGTAGCCCAGGGGGGGTGAACCATGATAAAACTTGTGTTATGTGATGAATTCTTGTGTCTCTTTTACTATTTATAAGTAGATTTAGCATGATGAATGAATGAGATAATGAGTTGATTATATTACATGCATAATTGGGAATGATAGTATATTGCTTTAATGAGTTAAAAATAATTCTCAGTGCACACTTCTCAGATATCCATTCAATCTTGGACTGCAAACACATGAGTATTGTAGTCACCCATTAAGACTATCTCAGGTGAGACTGTGCAATGCACTCTGTGCACTGCATTTCCTTCTGGGTTACTGTTGGGCCTGTGATATGACTGATTTCATGACATTAATTAGATCATTTTTTCCGAATATGTATATGCGTTTTCATGTTTTGAAGAAATTTTTGAAGAGCTTTTGTGTCAAAAATCTATGATCCACACCAGGTATGCATAATTCATGTTTTGCAATGATTTTGAGTTTAAATCAATATATTTTTATGATCCCAAGAGACTAATTCATGTTTTGTATGTCACAGGGCAAAATCGTAGCTTGTTTTTGCTTCCGACACTCCATCTTCCACTCAGTCCGGTACTCCATCCGACACTCCATTCGACACTTCGTCCTGCACTAAAAATGATGGGCGATTTGGCGGTTATGGTATTGGCGACCAATGATGGGCAAATCAGAGACATGGGTTTTTGTCATGCTCATGGCCTCCAACTACTGAACTCTTGACAAATCGATTTGGGTTGTTATGTTGGGCGATTATTGTTGGCATATTTATTATGGGCAGATAGAAGGCATAGTATTTGTTTTTCATTGATGGCAAGATCAACCCAACGATGATGAACAAGAGAAAGTGGCAAGACCAGCAGCGCAACAATGATGGCATAGCAAGATCAGAAGCGTAAACTCCAGGAGTCAAGGAATCAACTCACGACAGAAACTCGCGATATGCGAGATCACGCAAAGATCTGGACCGTCGAATCATCAATATTGTGGACCATTGATCCGACTCCATTTCGGAGTTTCAGATACCGAGAGTTGGAGGTGTCAATGAAACTCACGACAAGAATGATGAAATCGCGAAATGTGAAACCATGACATTTTGGAGTTTCAGATACCAGGAGTCGGAGGTGTCAAGGACACTCACGATAAGAATGATGAAATAACGAAATGCAAAACCACGACATTTTGGAGTTTCAGATACCAGGAGTTGGAGGTGTCAAGGACACTCAAGACAAGGATGATGAAATCGCGAAATGCAAAACCAAGACATTTTGGAGTTTTGGATACCGGGAGTTGGAGGTGTCAAGGACACTCACGACAAGAATGATGAAATCACGAAATGAGAAACCATGACATTTTAGAGTTTCAGATACTGGGAGTTTAAGGTTTCAAGGACACTCATGACAAGAATGATGAAATCGTGAAATGCGAAACCACGACATTTCGGAGTTTCGGATACCGGGAGTTGGAGGTGTCAAGGACACTCACGACAAGAATGATGAAATCGCGAAATGTGAAACCATGACTTAATCTGAGTCGCTGATCAAAGGGAGATCATGGATCATTGATCAAGCATGATGAAGGCCCGTGAAGTTGCGAAATCATGATAAGATCTTGACCGTTGATCCAAGAGGGACATGTGGTGAGGGATTAACATTTCGTTGACTGGAAAGTCAAAGGAATGAAATGCTCTAACCTTTCAACTCCCAATATGTGAAATCACGATAAGGACTAGCCCATGGTCATAGACAAGGTCACATTGTCAAAGGCTGGAGGAAGGAGCTAGCATGAAGCTAAGCTCCATTTCAGGGATCGCGACTTGGAGTGTTGAGACACTTCATCATAGGAATGCCGAAATGCCGAAATGCGAAATGGTGAAATCAACGCGAGACCCTATGTTTGTAATCCAACGGTGTTGGATACTTGGAAATTTGATCAAAGGGCTACTATTTCTCTTCACGATTAATTGTTCAGTTACAATTCAGTTAGCAGAACTGAATCATGGTTCTTGGACGGTTGGCGTTTCAGTTGCTGAAGCATTATTGTTCTAGGGATTTGAGGGGTGACTGAAGTGGTGGTAGTGTATAAAAGAAACACGCAGTGACTGTGTGTGGTTGGTTGTTCTGAATGAAAAATGAGTTGAACTGTAAGAAAGGGAAAATTACAGTATGTGCAGTGCGAGATAAGACTCAGAGATGAGTAACATATGAGGAATAGAAAGAAGCAAGAGCAGAATTGCAGAATAACTTGAAGCAGAGCATAATTGCAGAACAAATAGAAGCATAAAAGAATTGTAGGACAAAAGAGAAGAGGTAAGAATTGAAACACCTGCGTTGTTGGTTATTCAATC
>SNQJ01S0095469.1:0-10730 GCA_010110895.2 Picea sitchensis | reverse complement strand
GCCTTCTCTTAAATACTTTGAAGGTGCTAGCCTTCCTGAGCTTTCCGTATAACTTCGAGTCCCCTGGAAATGACTCCTTCATGCACTCCTTGCGACAATTTATCAAATACGCCTAAGTATTTGAATTTCTTGACTCTGTGCCACTCTGTAACAACAATCCTTCACCCTTTCCACCTTAGTTAAGTACTTCTAAGGATTTGGCTAGCCTGCGCACACCTTGCACGGCTTTTGTGCCTAACTTGCACTTTTTCTGGAATGAGAATAACGGTATCCCTCCTGAGATTTCAGAGATGAACTCTGAACCCCATCAATGCACTCCTTGCGGATGCTTCACTGCACTCCTTGCAGGAACTTTTACTCAAGAAGAGAAACAATTGAAACTCATTCCCTTACTCTCTCTCTCTCTCTCAGACTTCAGACATTTAACATGAAATCATACATACATAGGTTAACAACAAATGCACAACAAAAAGAGTAAAATAACCATAAGCATAGCATTCAACATGTACACACATAAAGCATTACAACACCATGAGTCTGAATTCAAAGCTTCATATATTAATTTCAGAACTTCTGTACATGGGTTCTTCTCTACACAACTCTCTGCTCTCCTCTATGCTTGCAATAGTTGATTCCTCCTACAATGATACAAGGTGAGGGTGTCTATATTCGTTTTCCCTCCAGCTCCTAAAACTGTTAAATCTAAAATTTAAAACTACCTACTTTCAATTACTACACATAAATTCCTTCACATCCTACAGATGAGAGCGGATCGTTCAAGATTTTTTTACAATATGTAAGTACACCTCTTAACTTATTACATTTATGTCTATGCATTCAAACTTTCAAAAAAATTTCAAAACAATTTTGACATGTGCCAAAATGCGCTGGCGTTTGTCCCACGCTCACTTGCTGCTAGCGATGCTCTTGCATCATACTCCCTCGCTTGAAATTTTCATGGAATCTTGTTCATGAGATCTTGCATGGTTTGTCCATGCTTCTGAATTTTAGGTTCATTCTCCCAGTTGGCATCTTCAATTGGATGTCCCTTCCACTTGACCAAGTATTCAAAATACTCTTTTCTCCTAGTCCTCTTGCTGAATCATTTTTCAAGTATACTTTTCATCTGTGGCCTTTTAGATACAAGAATTTGTTTAGTCCACTGAACCTATGTCTGTTCACTGTCTTTTCTTGCTTCTTCAGCTTTGTAAGGGTACAAATCTGAGATGTTGAATATCGACAAAATTTCGATCCCATCGGGTAATTCAATCTCATATGCATTCGCCCCAAATTTTCTTATGATCTTGCATGGTCCAATCTTCTTCATTTTCAGTTTGTTATATGTTCCCCTTGGGAACCTTTCTTTCCTCAGATGAGAAAGAATCAGATCACCAACTTCAAATTGAATTTCTCTCCTGTGTTGATCTGCTCTGCGTTTATACTCTTGGCTCGAGTTTTTTAGTCGTTCCTTCACTTGGCTGTGAAGTTCTTTCATTGCTTCCGCAAAATCCTCTGCACTAGCACTCCTAGTTTCATTTTGTTCTAAATGTTTCAACTCAGAAACTCCCCTGGGTTGCATTCCATAAACAATCTGAAATGGACTTTGCCCTGTGCTTCTATTGGGTGAATCATTGTAAGCAAATTCCACCTGTGGCAGAATGTAATCCCACTGACTGTGGTGTTTAGTCACTAGGCTCCTTAGAAAATATCCTAAGCTCCTGTTTACCACTTCTGTTTGTCCATCCATTTGAGGATGATATGCTGAGATAAATGACAAATTTGTCTCCAGCTTCTTCCATAAAGTCCTCCAGAAATGTCCCACGAACTTGGTATCCCAATCAGACACAATACTCCTTGGTAAGCCGTGAAGTCTGATGACTTCTTTGAAAAATATATTCGTAATGTGAGTTTCATCACTGGTTTTCTAACATGGTATAAAATGTACCATTTTAGAAAATCTGTCTACCACCACAAATATTGAATCAAACTCTCTTTGTGTCCTTGGCAGCCCCAATATAAAATCCATGCTCACTGCATCCCATGGCCTCTCAGGTATGGGTAATGGCTGGTATAGTCCTGTATTCTGTCTTTTTCCTTTTGAATGTTGACAAATCCTTTATCTGTCCACAAATATTTTGACATAGGTCCTCATCTCTGGCCAAAAATATGAGCTATTCAATTTCGAGAACGTTTTATCATGACCGAAATGTCCGACCAATCCTCCACTGTGTTTTTCTTTCAACAGGTTCTCCCTCATGGAGCATTTTGGAATACACAGTTGATTGCCTCTGAATAATAATCCATCCTGGATCATATATTCAGTCCATTGACTTCTGTCTTTGAGAATTGGATTCTCAGATGCCTCTTTGAAATATGGATAATCTCTGTACATGTCCTTGAGGTTATCAAAACCAGTGTTTTGACTTTGAACTCCTGCATAAGAAAACTTTTCCTGCTCAAAGCATCATCAACTTTGTTAGAAGTTCTAGAAATATGTTTAATTACAAAAGTAAAATTTTGCATATATTTGACCCATTTAACATGTCTTTGGTTCAACTTCTTTTGTTGAGTCATGAATTGCAAAGCATGATTGTCACTGTACACGATAAACTCTTTAGGAACCAAATAATGTCTCCACTTCTTCAGTGCCTGTATGACCACATAGAATTCCTTATCATACGTGGAGTACTTCATTTTCACATCATTCAGTTTCTCATTGAAGTATGCGATCGGTCTATCATCTTGGCTCAAGACCGCTCCAATTGCAAACCCGCTTGCGTCACACTTGACCTGAAACGTCTTGTTGAAATTTGGCAATACCAAAATTGGTTGTTCCGTGATCTTCCTTTTCAATAGATTGAAACTTTTCTCAGCTTCTTCTGTCCAGTGAAAAGACTTATGTCTTTTCTTCACCGTGTCCATCATCGGTGCGCTAATTCCACTGAAATTTCTCATAAATTTCCTATAGAAACTAGCCAATCCATGAAAGCTCCGAACTTCAAATATACTCTTCAGCGATGGCCAATTTTGAATCACCTCCACTTTATCTGGATCCATTTTCAACTTATTTGCAGAGATAACAAACCCCAAATAAATGAGTTCTATTCTCATGAATGATGATTTCTTCATGTTTATCAGCAACTCCTCTTGCTGTAATCTCTTCATCACTGTAGCCAAATGCTTCAAGTGCTCTATTTCTGTTCTACTGAAAATCAATATATCATCAAGATATACAATGACAAATTTCCCGTTGAACTCCAAGACTTCGTTCATCAACATCATGAGAGTACTCGGCGCGTTTGTTAAGCCAAATGGCATAACAAGACATTCATACAGTCCCTCATTGGTCTTGAAGGCTATCTTCCACTCATCACCTTCTCTCATGCGAATTTGATGATAACCACTTTTCAAATCAATCTTTGAAATTTTTTTTGCTCCACTTAAGCAATCCATCAAATCATCCATCCTAGGAAATGGAAATCTATACCTGATGGTAATCTTATTAATTTCCCTCGAGTCTGTACACATCCTCCAACCTCCATCTTTCTTTGGGCTGAGCACTGTCGGAACAACACATGGACTCAAGCTTTCTCTAACCAATTATTTGTCCATTAAGTCCTGGACTTGTCTTTTGACCTCTTCATTCTCTTGCGACGTCAATCTATACGCTGCTTTGTTTGGAAAACTAGCTCCAGGTATGAGATCAATATGATGACTTGTACTCTTGATTGGTGGTTACGAATAAGGCAATTCGTCCACTACTATGTCAGCAAACTCCTCCAACAACTTCTAGATTTCTTCTGGTAAATCATCTGCTCTTGTACTGGTTAAAACAATTCTAGGCTTCCTAACCACAATGAATTGTGTATCTTCTTTCTTCTTAATCTCTGTAAGAAGTTCCTTCCCACTCATGAGAAGTACAGTGTTGCTTACCTCAGGTTTTACTTCTTTGTTTTTAATCAACAACAACATGTGAGTTTTCCCATTCTTCTCTAGGGTGTATGTGTTCTTTCTCCCATCATGAATCACATTCCTGTCATATTTCCACAGTCTACCCAAAAATAGATGACAAACATCCATGGTAATGAAATCACATAGTATTTCATCCTTATATCCTCCTATTTTAAATTCAACTAAACATTGTTTAGTGACATTTACCTGGTGTCCTTTTTGTAGCCACAAAACTCTGTATGGGCTTGGATGTTCAATAGTCTCCAGCTCCAACTTTTCTACCATCTCTGTAGAAACGAGATTGTCTATGCTACCACTGTCCACGATGACTTTGCATGCCCTGTCTTTGGTCTTTCAAGCAGTCCAAAAAAGTCTATTCCTTTGGACTGGATTCTCCACCTCCTTTTCTGGCGTTAAGAGAAATTTCCTCATCATCAATGATCTTCCACCTTCAGCATATTCTGCCTCAACATTCTGTCTTTGCACTTCAACAATGTGAGTTTCACCTCCCTCTTTCTTCCTGTCTGGACATTCATAAGATTTATGTCCATTTTTTCCGCAGGTAAAGCATTTTATTTCTCCGCCTCTGCCTCTTCCTCTTCCTCTGGTTTGAGGAAAAGTATTTCTATCAGTATACTATCCTCTCTGTGAGCTTCCACCTCTCTCAAGTTGAGGATGAGGTTTCTTCCATTCTTCTTTAGGTTTCTGATTCTGTCTTGGGCAATTGTTTTGCCTTTGTTTTGACTTTTGCCTCTGCCTCTCTGAGCTTGCTTGCGACTCAACTTCTCTTCATCTTTCAGAGCCATCTGATAAGCATCCTCCACATTCTAAAGGCTCGTCATAATCATCTCATCCTGAATGTCATATCATAGACCATTCATGTACCTGGCAACCTTTTCATCACCGCTTTCCCGATGACCTGCTCTGATGTTTATCTTGTAGAACTCCTCAGTGTATTCTTTCACTGAACCCAACTTTTGTCTCAAATTCCGCATTCTCCGAAACAGAGTAATTTGATAATCTTTGGGTATGAATTTTGCCTTCATCTTTGCAACCATTCTATCCCAACTCTTGATTTTCTGCTTGCCCTTACAACGTCTGTCAGCTTGTAGTTCATCCCACCACAATGCTGCATGTTCTTTAAGTCTTGTGACATCATGTTTGACCTTCTTGTCTTCCTCGACATATTCATAGTCAAAATACTTATCCAGAGCTCTAATCTAGTCTAGAATCTCTTCAACATCCAGGTTTCCTTCATATACTGGAATGTCCATTTTTTCTCTAGCACCTATCCTCGCAACAACCCTGAATAGGCGTTGATTTGCTGCATCTTTTGCTGCAACTTCTTCTCCTTCATGTCCAGCTTCATTTTCACTTTTAGCCTCACTGATATCCTCAACATTGATTGTGTGCCTCTGTGCTATCTCCATGGCATCAAGCCGTCACACATTTCTCTCTCCACTGCTGGATCATGCATTGGTCTCTCTCTCCTTCTCGACGACATCGCTGCAAATATTTCTCGCTCCCTTTATCTGTAATATACAAACAGAGAAGGGCTCTGATACCACAACTGACACAGATCCCTTAACCCGCAGGTCAGAATCCACACATGATCTTTCAATTTCGTCCCCTTAGAGATTGACTGGCTCTACTATCTCCCTTTCAGAAAATTATCAACACCCACAACCAATCTTGAGGAAATTTCCCCTTTTCTTTTCGGGATACCAGATTTCGCGATTTCGCAAATCCCGTGGTCGAGTATCTCACCTCTTTGACCTCTGAAATCCAAAATACTAATCACCCGACCTTTTCTTACCGTCTATTTTGGATTTTTCGGGGCTTGAGTGGACAACCAACACACGCCCCTCTTTCCTTATGATTTCTCGGTTCCCGAAATTCCTCTCCTTTTTGAGTTTTTCAATCTTTCGGGATTTTCCCCGAAGTTGACTTTTCCTATGACCTTCGTCACACGTGTCCTCCAACAAGTACTTAGAACCTTGATTTTCGTCTTTTCGCTTATCATGATTTTGGAAGTTGCAATAATTCACAACTCTATCTCTCAACTCCTGGAGTCCTGAAACCCGAATTGCCTAAATCCCAAAATCTCCTTTGATTTATATCGCGTTTCGTGATTTCAGGATTTTTCTTTCACTATGTCCCGTCCTTACATCCTACATATGAGAGCAGATCGCTCAAGATCTATTTAAAATATGTAAGTATGCCTCTTAACTTATTACATTTATGTCTGCGCATTCAAACTTTAAAAAACATTTCAAAACAATTTTGACATGTGCCAAAATGCGCTGGCCTTTGTCCCATGCTCGCTTGCTGCTGGCGATGCTCTTGCATCACTTAGCACGTGATGAATAGGAGGTAGAGGATCTCCGGGTTGTGGAGAAGATTGAGGAAATACTGTGCGCAACATATGAGAGGAAGATGAGTAGTCCAAGAGGGGGAACCGAAGGCAACAATCCTATCTATATTAATGTCATTGTGGAACCCATAAACCCATGTGTGACTAACACACCAAAAAGTACAACACCATTTAGACAACTGAATTTCGGGAGAAGGAAGACAACAAGAAGTACTTCTACACAAGGAACAACAACTGGGGGATCCATTTCAGGAAGCATTAGTCAAGTATATACACCACACAGAGGTAGTAGTTTAATATTCAGGATGGGAGGACACGATCCCACCATCAGGTTGCCATAATTCAAAGGAGAAGCATTGGAGGACCCAAAAAAGCACCTGTTTATTTGTGAGAATATCTGGGAAGCAAAACAGATCACATATGAAGAAACTAAACTTGCAAATATAGTGATCACAATAAGGGATCATGCACTAGATTGATAAATGAGTTTAGGGACAAAAAATCCACCAGGCATAACTAGAACGATTGCAGACATCAAGAAATTGATGATAAATGAGTTTCAGAAGCCAAGTTCAGAGGATTAGTACATGAACAAGATGATAGAAATTGGAAAGAAACTAGGAGAATCCGTATGGGAGATTGACTAGATATTCAAGCGACTGAAAGGAAATTTGAAATACCTCATGACAGATATGCAACACATGCACCTGTTCGTCAATTCACTATTACCACACTTGAAATATCCATTGCGACAACAAAATTTTCAGACATAGGCAGAGGCTCTACAGGAAGCCCTACAATTGGAAGAAAACCAATATCATAAGAAATATCAAACCATCGAAGAGCTGAAGGAGGATTTGAAGAAATTAACGTTCCAACAAAACTAGAACAAAGGTAAGGACAAACGGAAAGCTGCTTGGTGTACCACATGCAGGATAAAAGGACACCACAAGAACGAATGTCCAACATTTGTGCAATATATGGCAACAAGAATGCCAAATCCGTTACCAAAATGACTGTGGTGCGAAATTTGTAAGAAACGGGGCCATGATCCATATCACTACCCAACGATGCAGAAATACTAGACAGTCTGAAAGAGTTCATATTGCAACTTTTGCAAGTCAGTGGGCTATGATGACAAAGACTGTAAAACTATGGACTTGATGAGATATAGGACATTAGATGCATATAATGTGCAGGCATAAATGATGAACGTGCAAGATGCACCTCAGTTTAACCAAGTGCCATATCCATATAACATTGTACAACCACAGTACAATACTCTGAAACAATCATATAACACCGTGCAACCACATTACAACACAACGCAACCTCAGTACAATACCGTGCAGTAAAATCAGGCACCTCAGTATAACGTGCCTCGAGGAGATCGAGCTGGCTACAGAGGCAGAGTTTGAGAAAGAGGAGGCTTTGGAAGAGGTAGAGGACCAATGGTATGTCACAACTGTCAACAACCAAGACACTATGCAAGATAATTTCCACTTCCACCAATGACTTGCATGTAATTTCGCGCATCGGATCACGACACGAAAGAATGTCCTGCATTCTTAGGGAATATCCAAGAGAAGAGGAATCATAACACCCAGAATGTTCAATAAATTTTAGTAGACGTGAGGGATGAAGGTAGAAACATCAACATAGTTATGCACGGAGGAGCTAAAACAAGAAACAACGCAGTCCGACAAGAGCTAGTACAACATCAATGGGTGAAGAAGAATGCCGAACCAAGGAAGTAGTTCGACGTGTAGAATGAGAATGAAACATTTAAGCAAGCCGAACAAGAATTTCTGAAGAAAGACACCATGTCGACTTCAACTACGCAACACAACAAGGAAGTACCAAAGTACGAGATGCCTCCATCGTTGGATCATACCAAAGAAATGCAGCCCCTGGGTCAAGTAAGTACAATCAAAATATTTTCGCAATCATGTGTAAAAATATTGAATGATCCATTCTCTATCAAAATATTTCAAAATATGTTAGAAAGGTGTAGCATAGAGACAGGTGGAAAAATAGAACAAAAAGCAGTCAATCACCTACATACCAGGAGAAGAACAAGTAGGGAGTTCAGGATGAATTCCAACATCAAATATTTCAACATGGGAAATATCATACTGGATCTAGGATCCGAAGTCAATGTATTACCCAAGAAGACATGGCAATGTATGGGAGAGCCCACACTAGGATATTCACTTGTTCAACTGAAACTAGAAAACCAACACAGAGTTCTCCTAATTGGCAGACTGAAAGGAGTGATAGTAGACCTGCATGGAGTGCACACTAAAGATGATTTCAAAGTAATAGAGATAGTGGAAGGCACAACACCATATCCAACATTGCTTGTATTGGATTGGGCGTTTGACGACCAAGCCATAATCAAATTAAAGACATGAAAAATGACATTTGAGTTAGGAGAATAGAGGGTCAATGCGCCATTAGAACCATCAGAAGGGCAGAGGTTTGTAGAGCCTACTTGGTTAGACTTGGAGGAAATCAACAAGTTGTATAGGAAAACTGCGCGAGATGAGGATTACGTAAACCCAACTGTAGATGGGATACTCAGTTGGAGGAGCAGTACTTCATGTGCATTAGAATCATATACAGGGTTAGAGAACTGGCAACAGAGGTTACACAAAGTTTCCACAAGTATATGCGTAAGAATAGACTGCACAGTAAGATGGGTAGGTATGGAGATAAGGGAGCCACCAAGTTTTCATGGAGTAAATGATCTAGAAGCATTCTTGACACATTACGAAGATGAATTTTTAGAAAACCAGAGACTTTCAACACTCGATATAGCACTCAAGGCCACACCTGTAAGATGGTGGGGCATGCACAAGGAAAAAATCAAGGATTGGTACCAATGTAAGCGGTTACTACACATAATGTTTGGCACAGAATAGAAAAGAAACAAACAGCCAAAGTACGATGGACAGGGGGCACCAACAGAACAATTGGAGAAGTACAGAGCACTGTGGAAAATGACACCCCCAGAGGAATGGCTTCATCATTTTGGACATACCTTAGAGGGCATCCCAACAAACTGGTATACAGACCAGGAACTACATAGAGGAATTACGAGCTGGCCAATACTACAATAGAACTTTACAGTCACTTTTTCATTCGAGCATGAGAACCCCAACATAGATCCAACACTTAAGAAAATAAGAGGGGTGATATTCATTAAGGAACTAGTAGTTGAACTCATAACAGAGGAACAACAACAGAACAGACAGACAGTGAAAGAAATGTTTTCATGCTACCATGTGCAGGAAGAAGTACTAGAGGAAAATGACCCTCATGATAGTCAGATTGAGGAAGAGGAGGGCGAAAGAGAAGTGGAAGTTCCACTTCTAGAATCAAAAGTAATTGTTGCGCTAATAATGGTAAAGAAAGTAAACATTGGGATAGTTGAGAATCCCAAAATGGCCAGTATTGGAGACTACTGGATGAGAAAATAGTAGAAATCATAACAGAGTTACTGCGTGAGTACAATGACATGTTCCCCACAACATTTACAGAAATGAAGGGCATAGAAGGAGGGCTAGGATAAATGAAGATACCACTCAGAGCTAAAGCAAGACTGATCAGACACCGACCATAAAGACTAAATCCGATCTATAAACACAAATTCAAAGATGAGATCGATAGGATGCTTGAAGCCAACATCATAGAACCTATGGAAGAATCAAAATGTATAAGCCCAATGGTAGTTCAGAAGAAAAAATAAGGTAGTATAAGAACATGCGTCGACTTGAGGAAGTTGAACGATGTGTGTCTATAAGATCCGTTCCCTACACCCTTCACAGATGAAGCGTTGGATAACATAGGAGGACATGAAGTTTATTCATTCATTGACGGATTTTCAGGATACCATGGGATCAAGATAGCGCCGGAAGATAGATACAAGACCACTTTTGCTATGAAATGGGGATCCTACTAGTACACATTTGTAAGTTTTAAACCTGCGAAGTAAAGCAATGCATATATATTCTTAAGCAATACAGAAATTAATCAATGGCTCATACACAGAATACACAGAGATCTTTACCGGAAACCCTCAACCAGGAAAACCTTTCTTTTTCATTATATCGAATTTCACCATTCGCCATACAGTATATACAATGTTTTTAGGTATTCCGTAGATACCAAAACCCTAATCCCTTAATCCGGGATTATATAGTCAACAATCCAGGGCAGTAATGCCCATTGTTACTCTACACCAAGAGAACTTTTCTGTGCTCACAGACTTTGTCAATGAATCTGCAGCATTCTTCAAAGTGTCAACCTTTTCCAGCAACACCTTCTTTTCTTCAACCATGTCTCTCACAAAGTGATACTGTACATCAATATGCTTTGTCTTCGAATGATAAGCTGGGTTCTT
>SNQJ01S0095468.1:31823-47391 GCA_010110895.2 Picea sitchensis | reverse complement strand
GCGAGTAGCCATCACATCTCTTCTCAGAGATAAGCTGCCACCATTCTAGCGAGTCTTTCACTCTGTATTTTTACAGTCTTTGTACATTTCTTTGATTAATAGAAATCATGTATTATTGTATATCTGTGTTTATGGTTGCATCTATGATACATTTATCTTATATTATTGAATATCTGTGATATCTCTGTGCATTTCTTTATTATATCTTCGCTCACATTTTGTGTCGAAAATAATCCGGATCAACTTCTTTGGGGCCTATTTTCGGTATTTTGTTTTCCACCTGTTTTACACATCTTTTTCAAATGCAGATCCCGAACAGATGGAGAAGAATTTAAAAAAATAGAAACAAGTTTTTTCTCAGAACAAGATGATATACAATAACCTCCTTCTTTTTTCACACAGATGTCAATATCCGAGAGATATGAGCTCGTGATTACAACCCTATTTTTCAGCAGTCTGGTCCATTTTTCATGGCAGACAGTTCAAAATTGCAGTATAGCTCTTTCTATTTTGAGGCAGGTGGTTGGATTTGACCTCTTAATCTTGGGGAAGAGTCTTTCTTATATATTTGAGAATTTTTAAGGTAAAAGGGATTTGGTTAGATTAGAGAGGAAACATTTTTGTGCATTGTAATTTTTTCCATGTGAATGCATGGAATAGTAGGTGATTTTTAGGAATTCTTGTGTCAAAATTTTGGTGGTTTTGTGCTCCTTTGATTTGTAATTTGTATTATGTTTTTACATCCCTTTAATGTGTATATTCTTGCTTGATAAAAACAATTTTTGATCCATAATTCATCTTAATTGTGCTATGTTTCAGTTTTTCCAAGTTATTAATGTTTTCAACTTAAATCAATCATTTTAGAATTCATCCTTGGTTTGATGCTATAATGTGTTTTTTTCACCCCTTTCAAATTCACCTTCTGCAACAACTTGATCTGAATTTTCCACCAAAAGTTTCCTACCTCGCTCATGTGAAAAAACTCTCGGTTTCCCATCATTTCAGTGGAAACAAAATTGTTTTTGACATGACTCCATACCCAAAACATGTGTCTCGTTTCTCATAAAAAATCAACTTTGTTGATCTTATTACCTAGCCTAATATCTTATTTTTCGAGTAATCTAAGTGAGAGAGCCCTCTTCGAGGCCAGAAGGGATGGATTCTGACGTAAAAGTGGTTTTTGGTTACCTCTATCTATTTCTTTCTTAGCCTTAGAAATTATAGAGTTCTAACACTATCTACCAAAAGAAAAATCTAGAGGGAAATATTTCTAGAAGTGGAAGCTTATATTAGGTATTCTTACATTTGACTTATTCTTCCTTATTACTAGGCCTTATTAATATCAACCTCTATTACATGGAAAATATATTATTCTACCTAAATGAGGAGTTAGGGAGGTTAGGTCCCTAACATTCCCTCCCACTTAAAAAAAAAAAAATCCTCAACGGTTTAGATGAGGAAATTTTTGCAAAATGGTAGCCGAATCCCATGTGGCATCTTCTAGCTATGTGTCCTTCCATTGAAATAAAAATTCCTTGATAGTGCGTTGGACGAGACGACGCTCATGCTGGTCTAAGAATACTTGTGGTTGCAATGAAATGGAGCCTACTTCATCCAAATCTTGTAGACTGGTCTAAGTATGGAACCTAGTGCCTAGCACCTTCTTTAAGTAGGAAACATGAAAACCAGGGTGGATCTTAGAGTGATTGTGAAACTCTAACTAATAGGCCATTGGACCCACTCTATTTATAATGCGGTAGGGACCATATAATTTGGGAGTGACTTTATAATAGTGTTGGTATTTAAGTGAAGTATTCTTATAAGGTTGTAGATGAAGAAACACCCGGTCCCCTTTAGTAGATTCATGTTCAGAACGACCCTGATCTGCTTGGTGTTTCATGCGATTTTGAGCCATGACCAAATTTTATTTAAGAGTACGAAGGATGGCCATGCATATTGTAATAGTTTGATCCACCTGTTGAACCTTGGAGACACTGGGCATGTAGTATAGAACTGAAGGTGGATTGTTTCCATAAACTACTTCAAAGGAGGTCATGTGAGTGGTAGAAGGGTAAGAAGTGTTGTAACACCATTTAGCGAAGGGTAATCACTGAACAATGAATTACATAGAAATATTTTTCCAAATAATAGGTGGGATCGAAAGTAGTTGGAGTGTTCTTGGAGCTTTCACAGTCTCTCCATTATTGCATTAACAAGTATCACATTCAACAACAAAGTTGTGAATTTCATGTTTCATGCCATCCAAGAAAAATTAATGTTTGACCCATTCATAGGTTTTGGTAAAACCATAAGGCCTAGTTGTTGGTGAAGCATGAAACTCCGAAAGGATGGTAGATTTAAGGTTCAATTGTTTGTTCAAATACAGGAGACCTTTATTACAAAGCTTGTCCTAGTTCCATGAGTACCCAGGAGAATCTTGTGGATCTTGCTGCAGTGTTTGGATTAGTCTTGAAAGCTTGGGGTATTGAAACCATTCCTAGTGAACCTCTTGAAGCCAATCTATGAAAATCAAATAGAGAGAAAAAAGGGACTCGTCTTCTTCATATTTCCTGGAGATGGCATCAACCACCACATTCTCTTTTTCTTTTTTGTATATTATCTCATAATCATATCCAAATAGTTTTGTTACCCATTTTTGTTGTTGTAGTGAAGAAATTCTTTGTTCCATAAAATACTTGAGGCTTTGATGATTTGCTTTTATTTGGAAGCTTTCCCCAAGAGATAAGGACGAGAGAGATCCACAACGTGCATAAGAACTAACATTTCCTTTTCAAAGGTGGATTGGCCCAAATGATGCTCAAATAATTGTTTGTTGGTGAAGGCCAAAGGTATAATTTATTGCAGGAGTGTATCCTCAATTCCCAAGGCATCACACTCCAATACAAAGGTTTTGTTGAAATAAGAGAGAGCCAGAACTAGAGTAGTGCACATAGCTTCTTTCAAAGCATGGAAGGAATGGTTGGCTACCGAAGTCCAACTGAAATCATTATTTTAAGGAGCACTATGAGGGGAGCTAAAAAATTTCCATAATTCTTAACAAACTTTCAATAATATCCCGTCAAACCTAGGAATCCACGAATACTTTTAAGAATTTTTGGTCATGGCCAATCCTGCATATCTTCAATTTTCTTTGGATCCACCCTGACACCATCCTTTCTGACAATATGTCCTAGGTACTCATCTTTAGAGGCTCCAAAATCAAATTTAGAATGCTTAAGATAATTTTGTGGTGAGACAGTAGCCGAAGAACTTGATCCACATGGGAAATATGGGCCTGCCAATTTTTTCTATAGATGAGAATATCATCAAAGAAAACCAAGACAAAATGATAGAGGAAAGGATGGAAGACATGATTTATGAGACTTTGAAAAGTAGAGGGATCATTATAAAGGCTGAATGGCATAAAAAATAATTCGTAATGACCTTCATGAGCTTTGAATGAAATCTTGGGAATCTCTTATTCTTTCATACGAATCTGGTTGTAACCAGAGCGGAGATCAAGTTTGGTAAAATACTGAGCACCACTTAATTCATCCAAAAGGTCATCAATGAGAGGAATGGTAAATTTCTCCTTGATGGTGAGTTTGTTGAGAGCTTGAAAATCAAGACACATGTACCAAGTACCTTCTTTCTTGAGTAACATGACTACTGGAGAAGGATAGGGACTAAAACTAGGATGGATGAAATCGACATCTAGCAATTCCTGAAAAATATTATCAATTTCATTATTTTAGGAGAAGGGATGATGATAAGGGCTAAATTTTGGAGGAATAATTCCTAGAACTAGAGGAATGGAATGATAATGGACACCTCACAAAGGGGGAAGTCCCTAGGGGGTGTGAAATATATCTTGGTGTTGCGAGAGGATAGATTGGAGGTCATGATGTACGAGGGTGTCTTAACTTCCTGAATGGAGTGAAGATGGGAAATAATGCCATAATGACCTTTTATGAGAAGATTTTCCATTTGGTGGGAACTGATGATATCTGGGGACCCTGCTATGATGCCTTGGAACTGATGTTGTTGTCCCTCTTGTTGGAATTGCATGGTTAATTTTTGGAAGTCCATGGTGATAGGGTTGAGAGTGCATAACGATTATGGGCCATTTATAATGTCACAACTACCCATGTCAATAGAAAACACATGTTATTTCAGTTGGTACTGACCAATATGGAGGTGAACATTTTCACAACACCCTCCACATTTCATGGAACCCCCATTGGTTATCATGATTTGGAAATTATTGACTGGATGGGTATAGAAATTGAATTCTTGTGTAATGCAATGACGAATAAAATTATAGGTGTTTCCATTGTCAAATAGAACGATAAATTTATTGTTCTCAATGTATCCAATTAACTTGAGACTTTGGGGAGCAAAGAAACACGTCAGTGCAATCATAGGTGGTTCAAATTATGGTGGATTAGAGTGATGATTAAGATCATCTGGTGGGGGCAGATCATGTATAGGATAAACATCTACCTATGCTTCATAAACATCCTCCAACATAGCCATAAAAATCCCTTTTTCCTTACACTTGTGCCCCACAAAATACTTGTCATCACAATTATAACAAAGACCCTTAAGTTGGCGTTTAATAATTTCTATTTGAGTCAATTTATGGATCTTGTTGTGCTTCCTTGGCTAGTTTTGTAGCTTCCAACCAAGTTTGGGGGCGAGCCATGAGGACATGGGAACACATTTCATCCTTGAGGCCATTGATAAATCATTCTTTGAAAAAAGCATATGAATGCCCTCTGTTCTAAAATTCAATTGCTCAAAGGTAGCTATAAAATCTTCCACTGGGATAGTTTGTTTCAACTTAGTCAAACAACCTAAATGATGTTTGTCGGTGTGAAAGCATTCATAGATCTATGAAAAAAAAAATCCAAGCCACATACCCTTGGTGTCCCTTTTTACACCATTTCCACCATTGCTAGCATTTATGATCAAAATGGAGAACACCATAAAGAAGTTTTGCAAGCTCATCTATAATGCCATGAAAAGAGAAGTAATGTTTTATTTGGGTGACCTAGCCCGTGGGATATAATCCATCAAATTTGTTCACATCCACTATAGGAAGGAGCAGACCATTCTAAAATTGATGGGAGTGGGAATTTGAGGAAGTCTTCCCTTCGGGTGGAAAGGTTGGTCAGATGAGATATGGTCTCCAGGAATATTCATTTTGGTGGAGAGATGGACATTGAAGGATTCAAGATGACTTGCAAGCTGGGCAGAGAGGTCTTGTTTCAGGTTTTCCATTTTTGTGTCTATGGTGGCATGCATGTTGGCATTGATGGTGGTAATATTGGCATTGATTTTCTTCACTTCCTTCTGGGTCATGGTGAAATCAAATGACAAGGTTTTGAGGCATGATTCAAGGTCTTGGCTATGGGTGTGGGACATGGTGAAAGGGGGGCACATGAAAGGGGCAGAGATGTCCACACAAAAAATGGGTTACAGGTGAAGGGTATCACGATGATTAGGGAAAAAACGAGAATCCAATGGGGTAGGTCCTAAATAAGGGGGTTGTAAGGGGATTGCGACCATAGAGCAAAAAAAAATTGAAAAATGATAGGTATTAATGCGATCAGAATGAAAAGAGGAATCCAATGGGACAGGTCTCAAATGAGGGTGAAGGTGAACCCGAAAATCATGTTTGTTTTTACTCTTGTGGAGTTATACTTTGATATGAATAATATTGTAGTGTTGAAATGCCCAAATTCTTAATAGGAAAAAATGTGTAATCAATTCACAACCAAAATGTGAGAGGCAAGGTTGTACGTCAATAGATCTTGTCTTTTTTGTTTCCATCCCAAAGGTTATATTTTTCAGGGTTCCTATAGATAAGGATTTTCCATGTTCTATAGCTCTCTGATATACGTGTGGGGTCGAGAAAAAGTACTTGGCCCAATATCTCAGGGAACCAACTAAGGAGTCTATACCGTACCCTCAGTCATACTACTTGATTACCCAAGTACTAGAGAGTATCTTCCCAAGTGTTGTTCTTAGTGGAGTTATAGTAGTGAAGTGGTTGATCGGTTGATCTTTAGAGAGTTTCAAGATACCTAGGTCATTACATATATAGGTGTTTTATGATCTTCTACCACTCAAAGGGGTAACAACATGGGCTACAAAGGTATCCACCAATGTGAGCGTAAGTACCTCTTGTATTTCTTGTGTGTATGCTTCCTTGATTGTGGATTAATGTGCTGAACAATATATCTCTGTAGTTTTAAGACACTGAAACACGTCTCTACCCTGGAAAACAAAACCCACAATTCCTACCAAGAAACCTGATACCACTTGTTAGGTGCCATATCTATTATAATACTAGAAAAGATAAATACAATAGAGAAGAACAATGAAATAGAAATAGGATACAAAAATAATACAAAGAATAATAGTGGAACATCAAATAATATGGAACCACAACACCAAATTAATACCTTTATTGATAGGAAACAATGTTCACAGGCCTCTTCGAGGGGGAAACCTCCAACAGAGCAATGCTCTGTTACAATAATTCTCAAGACAAAGTCTTCTCATTCCCTCGAATCTTGTTTATAGATTGTTTTATCTACCAAAAGAACAATCTAGAGGAAGATCTTTTTAAAAGAGGAAGTATCTATTAGGTCTTCTTAGATTTGACTTATTCTTCCTTATTACTAGGTCTTATTAATATCGACCTTTATTACATGGAAAATATATTATTCTACCTAAATGAGGGGTTTGGGAGGTTAGGTCCCTAACATGATCCAGGCTTTCATGGGCAATCTGACTCAGGACATGAAAACCATTTCACACAACTCATCATCACACACAATTGCTCTAGAAGAAATTTTCTACCATAAATTTATATCAATCAAAGGATGCCATGAAGTGTGGGAAAGTAAATAAGACAAAATAGTAAATTCAAATTTTCCCACAACTATCTACTATTTGGTATTTTTTCCAACTGTCACCAGGTTCATTCTATTCTAACACTTGTCAACAACATTTTAGAACGGGAAGCTAAAGATACTTGTAACTAATTCTTGCATAACCAAGAAGATACTATAAAAAATTATTCAAATTACTATATGTAGAGGAAGAGGCCCATTTTTAAAGGGCTCTTTAAGAATTGTATATTTGAAAACTACTTTGAGAATTAATATTGAGAACCCCCTAGGGCCATTTTATTAGAGATAATAAATCTTATAAATGGGGGATTTCTATAAAATATTTTCATCAAGTCATATGTTGTTTACATGTGTTGTAAGAATGTCATTTTTCTTATATATTTTCTTATGCAAAGCAAACTATTTATTACAACTTTTTTTACTCTTTCTTGTCTTCTTTGTCTTGATATGATGAGTTGCTTATGTATGTAAATTCATGAATTAGAATAATATAGTTATGTTGTTTGTATGCATGTGTTGTCTAACCTTGTAGATTCTTAACAACTACTCGGAAGAAGTAATTTGTAGGGATTAGTTGCATTTACAATTGTTCATTGGTTACCATAGTTTCTCTTAGCTAGCATAGGATAGTTAGATTTTATTTTTGCATTTAGTTAGTTGCATATGAATTTTTAATTTAATTTATAACCTTATAGTCACCCCTCAAACCCAGTAATGGTGGTCGGGCTAGAATCCGGATGGGTCTCATAAACCAAGCTATGCATAGTCTAATTGGGACTGTGCATCGGGGAGTACCCCTCATTGTTGAAGGGGAATTATTCCACCTCAATAAGTCCCCATCAAGAGAGATTCCTAGCCAACCTGTGTTGGATCCCTGGAGAGAAGTGGGAAGGCCTTAGAGGTTGCTTGCAAAAAAGGGGGATTCCATTCATTGGGTTGTGCAGGTTCAAGGGAAGAGAGTCAGTGGATTGGGATAGTTGTAGGAAAAATTATCTTGTTTTGGGTTGTATTGGGATGTGAGTGGAAAATAGAGACATGCTTTCATGTGGATTCCTATCCCTAGATTGGGTGTGACTTGCTACTAATATTTGGAGTAGCAAGGATACGTTGAGTGGAACATTTGTCCTCTGCAGTTGGTTGCAAATTTTACTAAAAATATAAGTATTTCTATCTATTACATTACTCTTATTTATGAGATTTATTTGCTATGTGTTTACTCTAAGTTTTGAACAATTATAAAATTCTCTATGAATTTTAATTTAGTTTCATTCATGTTTTAAATAATGTTGTTAGATGAACAGGTGTTTTTATGTTGCTATATGCATTTTTTTTAAATGGGTATCATTAAAAAAAATAAAAAATGGTTGAGTTTAGTAGTGGGGGAACTACATTATACATTAAGTACTTGGTCATAATTGAGCTCTAAATTGGGGAAAGGCTTACTTCTATGAGGAGGATAGGGTAGGGTGTATATTTCCTTTAATTTTGAGATTATAAGTTAAAAAAAACTTTCAGATCTACCCTATCTTTCTCTACAATTATCTAGAGATATTACATCCCAAAACATCGCATCAATATAAAATAACATGAGTAATGAGAGTCTAAAAGAATACTTTTTTCTCATCCCATATACAAAGTTCTATTGATTTACACTTGTTTTCAAGCCCATAATAATATTTCCACCCTCCATTTATCCTTTTCTCAATGTTATAGTTACAATTGAACTTGTGATGAATATTGACTCCTAGATATTTGTACGATGACACTTCCTCCAAGTTGTTGTTTTCATATACAGAAGTATCATATGTGATATATTTTTGGATTTAACTATAATAACTTTAATTTTTTTAAATACTAATATTGGAGCATAAATCGTTGAGGATTCTTAGTTTCTTTCCAAGGTCATAGGGACTCCTTGCCATAAGAACAATATCATTAGCATAAAGAAGAACACTGATGACTACACCAGCAAAAATTGGGTCGAAACAACCTGCTTCTTCCAAACATTAATATTATAACTTGACAATGTACATGCCAAAAAGGATTGGGGACAAGGGACAAACTTGCTTAACTCCTATATTAGAATCAATTTCATTCGACCAACCCTCTATTTTTTTGAACTTGGAAATAATTTTCTCATACAGCCTTTCCACAACATCCCTCAACTCAAAATAAAACTTTTACTCTTCCAACCTACTCCAAAGGTTTGTCATGGGAATTGTGTTAAAGGACTTTTAAAGTCAATGAAACAACAAAGGATATTGGTTTTTATTATTGTGACACTCCTCCACAATGATTCTAAGTGTATCAAGGTGGTCCACAATTGAATGATAGCTCCTAAATCCAACTAGGCCTTTAGCTCTCTTTTTTTGGCTTCCTTTCCATATGATAATATTCTTTTCTAGAATAATTATGTACATATTTTATAAAATGGGGCGACTCATAATGGTCCTATAGTTAGAGGGATTTTTTTATCCCCACTTTTAAAAGTAGGTTTAATGAAGCTTTGTGTCTAGGGTTCAGGGAAGCCCTTCTTGACTGCTAAATTGAAGAGATTATGAATGTGAGGGATGAATATATGCCCTCTAATTTTTAAGATTCTAGTTTGGTATACTTTAATGTCCTTAGATTTCCCATCTACGAGTTGCTTAACCCTAAACTCTATGTATTCCATAGAAAAACTTTCATCCTCTACATGAACATTTGGAATGGTGCCTATGGCGTTAGGGGATTCATAAATATTTTTAAGGTAGGAATTCTAGTCCTTCAAGGGAATAATTATTATTTTCTTTAGTTTTACGAGTTAAAATCCTCCCCATAACTTATTAAGATCAATTTTAGATAGGTTCAAAATATGCTCTTGCTTTCTACTAATATAGTACCTTTCTTTCCTTTTAATTAGGGATTTGTACATATTTATGTTATTGGATTTTAAGGACTCATTAGAAGCATCCCTAATGACGTTTCTAGCAATTTTACACTAATTATCATACCAAGGGTTGGTTGTTCTATTTTTCTTTTTACATAACACTTTGATAGAGAACTTGTTAATGGAAGCAGAAAGGGTTGTCGTAAAATTATCATAGAGGTGTTTGATATTGTCCTTATAACATAGGATATTTAATTCACTATTTAAATCCTTTAAGAAAATATCATCTTTACTTTTGTCAAAATGTAGGTGCCTTTGATTAATGGAATTTTCTGCAATGTGGATTTTTTGCATGGCGAAGTTTGAAGTCAAGGTTAAAGGTCTACAATCAAAGTCGAGTTCATGGTCATTCAAAAGGTCAAAATTTATTATTTGGTTGTAAAAAAGGACATTCGATATCACATGATCCATGACACTACTGCCCAACCCATGAATACAAGTCATATGGTTGGAGTTCAACCACTTCATTAAACCATTGCAAATTATTAGGTCTTGAGAACTAGCTTGGTACCAAATAAATTCACATTCAATTATTTAGAGTTTCTTTTGTATGTGTTAGCTAAATCAAGGTCCTCATCTAGCCACAAAGGATTAGAGTTGGATTCATTGCTTAAAAGAATGAATTTCTTAGGGGTGTTAGGTGCAGCAGTGGGGGGGAGGCTTCATGATATTAGAGGGGATAAGATTGTTCACTATGCTCGGGGGCTTGGAAATGTGTTGAATAATCTTGTTGAGGCTTACATGTTGTACTGTGAACTCTACATTGCCAATGAAAATGGTCTCAGGTCCTTGTTGGTTTTCAAGGATTCATTGTGAAAAATCCCACCTAAATTAATCTCTTATATTATATCATACCATTTTTCATTTCCTTTATTGTACAATTGTTTCACTCAACAACACCATTTTTTTCAGGTGTATATGGAACAATATGTTGCATTAAATTCCTTGTGCAATGTAGTAAGTTGTAAATTTGTTGTTTACATATTCACCTTCATTATTTTCTCTTAATTTTTGTATGTTATAAATAATAGATGTGTTCATTTAACCATAGACAATATATAAATATTGTCACCCAATAGAAATATAGTATTTAATTGGAACCCACCTCTATCTATCTCTTGGTCGAGCCCTGATTTCCCTTTCAATAATTCCCTAATATAACCACCTCTTCGCACCTTAACCCCTCTACCTTGGCTCCACCCTAACTCTAACCCTTTATTCTTGACCATTCCCTATACAAGAAGCAATCCTTCCCCAACGAAAACCTGGATAAGCTCGAAACACTTTTGCATCCTCGCACTATACTTGAACATGGATTGAGACTTAACCCTACATGCACCTTGGCATCAAAATGATGTCTTGAGGAATGATTTTTGAATTTCCTTCAAACCCAATCTACCTCATAACTAGGACCTAGCTCACTCCTTGCACCGCTTTAGAATATGCAAAGTCTATGCTTCAACCCCATATCATTAGGGTTTCAATCATCCACAAAGTCATAGATACCATATTCCTTAATCACTTGGTCATTTTGCATATTTTTATACCAGTAGAGTTCACTCGAACTATATCAGTACTCTCTTCCCTTCAACAATGAAGTTGGTATGATTACCTCTTGTACAAGATCAGTACTCTCTTCCCTTCAACAATGAAGTTGGTATGATTACCTCTTGTACAAGTTTCCCTTCATTAGTGAAGTTGATGACATTACCTCTTGTACAAGTTTCCCTTCATTAGTGAAGTTGATGACATTACCTCTAGGACTCTCCTCCCTTCATCGGTGAATTTAACACCATCGGCTTCGGTACTACCTTTCTTTATCGACATGGTCAAAAACATCTAAACTGCTATGGTTTTACCTTGTCAAAAATGTTTATGTGGACCTTGTTGGTCTCGTGTCTCCCATACCGACACAATTCACTTGATTTTCGTTGGTACCATTTTCACCATATTAGCGGAGTCCTTTTAATTTTCACTAGCACTATTTCCACCAAACTGGTGAAGTTCATGGTAACAACGCTGACACTACCTTTCCTTTTCAACAACTTGGACACCATCGACATCAATTCATCTAATCTTTTACCCCCTTCTGAACTGAACCAAATTTCAATAAAGTTTCACTTTGTCACCCATTATCCTCTCCTATTAAGATGATGACTTACTTCCCGATATCAGTATGAGTAGCTCCTCATACAATAATACAAGATTGCATTGATGATTTTATCATTAACCTCCTGATGTTGCTCAAAATCCCAAGAAAATCCATAATTGTAGAAATTAGTGTGTTATGCTTTCTTTCATACTTACTTTCCCGCTAAGGAAACTTAAATATAATATTTTTTCCAGTGGTTTAGTGTGTCAACAATGAATATTCTTGTTACAGGTTCTAGCATGCACCCTACAAAAAGGTTGTGAGTAAATATCCCATGCTAGAGGCCTCTACAAGCGGGAGCCACCAAGAAGAGGAGGAAGATACCATAGGGTCGATCTATGATGATACCACGAGATTTATAGAGAAGGTGACTTCACTTAAATGCGGTGAAGTTTTTCAAATATTTAAGAATCAATACTTCCCTCTAGCAGTAGAATATGAAGACGAACTCAAAATATTTAAGAACATATGGAAATTGAAGTTAGATAGGGTGGCATCCCATGAAACAGTCTTCCCATGTGCATATGCAATTTCATGGAGAGTACGACATGTAGATCTAGCCAACATACACATTCTCAATGTTAATGGACGCCGCATAGCTTCATTCCAAGCATTTCACATAGTATCATAATATCACTTGGACAAAAGGGATTTGTAAATGAATGAGGACATTATCAAGAAATTTTTTCTCAAGGAAAAATATTTGTGCAAATTATGGCACAATCTTGTCAAGAAATTTAAAATAAGACCCTTAGGAAAATATCCCACCAACTCATTGAGGAATAGGATGTGTCAAAGTTCACATTATCTCTAGTTCCCCTCATATACTATTGCATAAAAATGGGGTCATCCTTCAATTGGGATGATATTCTATCAACATCTCTAGAGGACTCCATCAAAATAGCCAAGGAGACCACCCCTGGTGAGTTTCCCAATTTCCACATGTCCTCCTATATATTGGACATGGTACGTGTATGCCACTGATATCCCAAGATGGGTTTGTCCTAGAAGCTAACCGACCCCCCCATACACATCTACTACAAAGTGCTATGGGAGCACAAGTAGAGGACTAAGTATCACAAGATTTGTGACTACTTCTTTTCACCCCTTTACCATTTCATCTTAACTTCACCCACTCCATGCATGACTGACAAGGCAATGAAAATAGTGCAAATAATAGGAGATTGGTATCTCCTAGAGTATGTGATGTACATAAGGATATATGGATCCATAAAAGTTCCTCATCTTCTCCCTAGGTTTGTCCTAGGAAGATTATAGTTGCAAGAGATCATGTAGTAGATTGTGATCCATGGTGTCAAAGCCTCACTCTAAAGATACGAAATCCATCTCTCCCCCTTTACCATTATGGATTGGTGGTGAATGAATATTGTAGTAAGCATAGACATGGATGTGGGTAAACATCATCCAAGTGGGAAGAAGAAGATATTCATTGCGACGCTCAAACATATGAAGAAGTTATTTTCAGGTGGAATGGAAAATATTTGGGCAGAATATTAGATGAGGAAAAATCCCAGAAAGAGACACGAAATAGAGATGAAGAAGAGTTTGTAGTAGTTGAAACCATGACTACATCCTCGACTATTGAATCAGAGTAAAAAACTAAAGAAGAAAAGAAAAGAAAATCCTTCGCAAATTCCAAGCCTGAGGAAAACAAGAAACATAAAGAAGTTGAGGAGGCATCCACAGATAAGAAAAAAAGGAAGAAAGATAAAGTGAAGAATAAGAAGGAGGATGCTGCTGAAAATAAACGACCAGAAGAAGAAGCTAAATCCAAAGAAACAATGGAAGCATCAACGATTTGTTTTTTGAAAAGACAATAGTGGAAGAAGTTGAGAAAGAAACAACTAATGTGGAAGTAGGAAAAGCAGTTGAAGAGGATCAAAGGAAACATGACGAAGATGCACCAAATGGTGACACTTCTCCCATGGACATTGACATCCTAGAGACATCAACAAGAATTCCTATTATTGGTGGTAACCTCCCAATCAATAAAATGGGGTTGGGACTTCACACACCCTATAATCTCAACAAGGTGGCAGATTTAAAGAAGTTTCAATTCGACAAAGACATCGGTAGGATTGTGCAACAACAAAACAAAAATCTCCCAGTTACCAGAGGTAACCCCTTATTAGTTGTCACATAGAATCAGGTGACATAATACATCAGCAAATACATGTTCTCTATAGCATCCACTGCCACTACTTTTACCATGGAAACTGAATAAAAACTCAAGAATTTGCTCCATCAAAATGAAGAAAAGGATGATAGGATTATAGAGTTGGAGGAACAATTCAAGCACGAAACAAAAGATGAAGGAAGCCTCATAGAATTCAAGGCATGCACCAAGAAGGTTAGGGAAGAGCTCAATGATATTGCTACAGACATGTATGCCCACTTTCAAGTCTTGCAATAGTTGGGAAGACAAATAATAGATCAACATAGCTCTATGCAAGCCAAGAATGTCCAATTTGTTACCATCTAGGAAGGATTGAATGATATGGGACGATGGATCATGGAGAACCAAGATGATTTGATTGAATTTCCTCATGCTTTATAAGGATAAAGGAGATTCAATTATTCTTCCCACGACCATTTCCAACAAGATGGGGAAAGGGAAGAAAAGGAGAAAAGAGCTCACTAGCCATATGTGCATAGCTCCACAAGGTTGTGCATGTTTTGACACATAAAGGGAATCTTCCTCCCATTGAAGAGATGGAAAATACCAAGATGGAAGAGCATATCTTCGAATAGATCAAACAAAACATGAACAAGAGGTAAGAAGATGCTCAGGAAACCACTAAGGTGACAGTATAATTAATCGAGGAGCATCGTATCCTTCCAACCAAGACTCAAATGATGATATGTTAGGTACCAGATCTATTATAATAGTAGAAAAGAGAAATATTGTAGAGAATAACAACAAAATAGCTACAGAAAATGGAAATACTATAGAGAATAAAAATGTAACAACAAATTATATGGAACCACAACACCAGATTAATACATGTATTGATAGGAAAAAATATTCACTTTCCTCTTCGAGGGGGAAACTCTAGTAGAGCAATGCTCTATTACAATAATTCTGAAGACAAATACTTCTCATTCCCTCAACTCCTATTTATACTAATTATATATGTTAGGGTCCTATAAATTATAGGAAGTATGAATATTCAACTCCTATCTGTTGTTGCTCTCATGAAAGCTCCTAGCTTGCCTAGTTTCCTCGGATGAATTTTCCCCTCCATCCATTTTTACCCAGTCCTTCATTCATTGTTGTGCCACTCACTCCCCTATCCATTCATCTTGTCAACATCTCACCCGCCAATCATTCCTGCACAAAATTGATGTTAGACAAGTTTAAGGTAAATGAAAAACAATAGGTTAATAAGTATTAGTGAACATTGTTTAGGATTAATAATTAGTAAATTAGGTTAGTAGGTTAGTAATTAGATTAGGGTAATAAGTAATAGTTTTAATAATAAATTAAAATAATAAATAATTAATTAATTTTGAATAATGTTAATAATAAATTAAAGAATTAAA
>SNQJ01S0095468.1:4490-27283 GCA_010110895.2 Picea sitchensis | reverse complement strand
TCCTTCCCTAAGCTAGGTTACAACACAAAGACTTTCTACAGTCACTTTCACTTAACCTTGAAAGCTTCACACAGTATGCACAAAGCATGTACAACTATCACTTGCACTTAGCACATCATCACACAAATGTCTATATCATCCTTCATGTCTCTTCTTACATCGTGTAGACATCTATTTATACATTAAAAAATGGGCCTAAACATGGGTAAACTAATGGGCCGACATCCCCATACCCATTACATAAGACCAAAGCCCAAAAAACCCTAAAAGGGGGCCAAGATTCTGCGATCTCTACTTCGAATTTCACTCCATCTTCGACAGCCTGTCAAAGTCCCAAAATAGGTCAAACCTGACCAAGGGTCTCCAAAACTTGGTCAAGGGCCAATAGTGATCAGGTACATGAAGGCTGAAATATTCACCCGACGACTCCAAAAAGAGTTTCAAATTTTTCGGGAAGACTCGACTGGTAACCGGATCTAGAAATCAAGATGAGTTCAAGAATAGAACACATGTATGCTCCTATAGACAGATCTGGTATTCCTATTTTTCCAAACCCTATGCCCCATTTTAATTGGTTGAATTATCTTCCATTATTTAAATATCAAAAAGGAGATAATACTGCTATGCATTTGTTCAAATTTCATTTGCATATACGCAAGCTTGGGGTTAAGGTTCTTGAAGACTGTTTAATGAAAATGTTCATGGAAACCTTAGAAGACAAAGCTAGATCTTGGTATGAAGGTTTTCCATCTGCAATTTTGTGTTCTCTTAAAGATTTTCATGCAGTCTTTTATGAGCATTTTAAGGAATTTTGTCTTCCCTTGCCTCGGGATGAAAAATGTTGTGCATATTTTGAAGATTTCTTCCAATATCTTGTAAATATGTATGGTGATGAAGAAAATATGGATGATGAGACTAAAGAAGCTCTGTATGAATTTTCATTTCAATGGAAATAACAAAGAACAAAACGGGGATGTTTCCATGATTTTCAAGTGGATTTCCACCAACAAACAATTTCTGCAGCTTAAGATGCAACTGATCAGATTGTCAAGGATCAACAGGCTGAGAATAGTGAAGAGGAAGGGGTTGTTTTGGAACCTCTTGCACATGAATGCTTTCCTCCATTTTCAGTAGATGAAGAGTGGATTGAAAGAGATAAATTTGTTTTATATCCCATGGATGACAACATCAACACTACAGTTCTTTCAATGGAAGAATATCAGATTAAAGAACAATTTATTTTTACTAATCAACAAGTGAAGGTAATTGAGAATATTATTGAGCATTCATTTGTTGATTTACAACAGTCTCATGAATAGAAAGTAGAAATCACCTTCCATAATAATCAGGAAAATTCTTAGACATTAGCTTCTTCCTTGATTTCCGATGAAACAAGACAACATACTATTGAAAACCATGCTTCTTCATTCAAATTTGATGAAGTTTGCAGCAATCACACTTTTCTTTTAGCACACAAGATACATATGACAATGGTCATTTCAGTTGTCCTCTATTTCTTGATGAGGATCCTAGTTATAAGCTATTTTGTATTGAGATTCTTGAGAGTCCTCATTCATCTATTGAGTTAGAAAGTAATGAGTAGCAGGTTTGTTTCCCAAAACTTAATGATCAACCTGTTTTGCAAATTTTAAATCAACAAGGAAAAGAAGAATTAAATAGTCAAATACCTTATGATTCATCTAATGAAAGAAGGATTTTAGATCCTTTTAATCATTATTATTCTCAAGAATGTGAGAATGCATCCCAAGAGAGTCAAATTGACAAAGTATCTAATGTAGAGCTTCATCTTAATGTGCATATTATGAAAGGATGTGTTAACAATGATCTTGTTCAAATAATTGTTGATTCAGATTTGCTTGAAGAAAAACTCATGCATGAAGTTTCAGATTGGGAATATGATAGGCCAACCATTTTCATTCAATTGGAGGATGGTCCTAAAAAATAGTAGCCAATGATTACAAGTGACGATTACCTTTCTCCTCTTGTTGATTCACAAGAGGTAATATTTCATGATTTTGAAGACCCTTTGGGTAGTCTTGTGCAGACGTTGGTGAAGGTGAAAGTCCTTTTGTTACTCAACATAAGTCTTGGTTTTGGTTTCCATTATGAGTTTCATGTATACACATCATTTTGTCTGTTTACAGAGGAGGTAAGCATAATTTCAGTGAATGACAATCTCCTTTTTTGGCTTCATTGGAAATTTTGTATCATTTGAGTGAGTTGTTATGGGTCAGTTAGAATAGATAGTAGTATGTGAATAAGATCAACTCTTTGAGCATTCCTTTCAACAATTTTTTCAGTCTTAGTTTCATATTGCAGTACAGTTTCCATTTTAGTGTGAATTTCAAATTTTAATTTTCAGTTGATTTGGTTTCAGTTGAGGATCAGAACAGGTGTAGGTTGTAGAAGAAAGTTTTGGAATTAGCCCAATGGATAAGGTATTGGTCTGCATATTCGTAGATCTGTGGTTTTTGACACCTCCTAGCGATCTATCATCCCCCATTGGAGCCTATGTTAGGGTCCTATAAATTATAGGAAGTCTGATTATTCAGTTCCTATCTGTTGTTGCTCTCATGAAAGCTCTTGACTTGCCTGGTTTCCTTGAATGACTTTTCCCCTCCATCCATTTTTGCCCAATTCTTTATTAACTATTGTGCCACTCACTCCCCTATCCATTCATCTTGTCAACATCTCTCTTGCCAATCATTCCTGCACAAAATTAATGTTAGACAAGCCTAGGGTAAATGACAAAAAATAAGTTAATAAGTATTAGTGAAAACTGTTTAGGATTAATAATTAGTAATTTAGGGTAGAAGGTTAGTGATTAGATTAGGGTAATAAATAATAGTTTTAATAATAAATCAAAATAATAAATAGATAAAAAAAAAATTAAATAAATAATTAATTTTGAATAATGTTAATAATAAATTAAAGAATTAAAATTAAAAATTAAAAAAAAAATTATTAAAAAATTAAATAAGAATGAGTGTAATACATAAACATTATAAATAAAACAAAAACAAAACATTAAAAATAATTATTATTAAAACAAAACATTGTTAAAACAAATTTAAAACAAAAGTTAATTAAATAAAAAAACTATATAATAAAACAAAAATACAAAAAAAACAAAAAAAAAGACAAAACAAGTAAAAACAAAATAATAAAAAGATTAAAAAATAAAAACAAAAATCAAATAAAAACGAAAAACATTAAAACGTACCTCCCATACTCCATATATCCCATCCCAATGCAAACAATCAATGACATCATATTATTTCGGACCCCCCTTGCCATCCAAACTTTAATGAGAGAGGGGGGGGGGGTTGAAAAGTGGTTTTGACTCCTGCCACTTGTCACCTCCCCATAATTTTGGACTCCCCCCCTCCTAAACCACTTACCATCCTACCCCACCCCCTGACCGAAAACCACTTTTCCCCTTCCGAAAACCACTTTCCCCCAATTTAGAAACTATTTTTTAACCATTTCTACCTGTCATCTTATGAGGATATTTTCGAGATAAACATGGAGAATTTAAAAAAACGAAATAGGTTTTTTCTCAACATGGACCAAGTAAAAATAACCTCTTTCAATTTTTCTACAAGTGTCACAAATTGTGAGATTGGAATACTTCTTTGGGGCCTATTTTTTGGATTTTATTTGACACATGTTTTTCAAACATAGATCCCAGACAGATGGAGAAGAATTAAAAAAAATTAAAAATAGGTTTTTCCTCAGAACAAGCTGATATATAATAACCTCCTCTATTTTTCAAAAATATGTCAATATCTGGGAGATATGAACTCATGATTGCGTCCCTATTTTTCAGTAGTCTAGTCCATTTTTCATGGCAAACAGTTCAAAATTTCAGCGTAGCTCTTTCTATTTTGAGGCAGGTGGTTGGATTTGACCTCCTGAGCTTGGGGAAGAGTATTTCTTATATATTTGAGCATTTTGAAAGTAAAAGGGAGTTGGTCATATTAGAGAGGAAACATTTTTGTGCATTGTAATTTTTTCCAAGTGAATGGATGGAATAACAGGTGATTTGCAGGAATTCTTGTGTCAGAATTTTGGTGGTTTTGTGTTCCTTTGATTTGTAATTTATGTTATGTGTTTACATACCTTTAATGTGTATATTCTTGCTTGATAAAAATGGATTTTTGATCCAGAATTCATCTTAATTGTGCTCTGTTTGAATTTTTCCAAGTTATTAATGTTTTAAACTTAATGCAATCACTTTAGAATTCATCCTTGGCTTGATGTTCTAATGTTTTGTCTTTCACCCCTTTCACATTCACCTTCTTCAACAAATTGATCTGTATTTTCCACCAAAATATGCCTACCTCGCTCCTGTGAGAAAACTCTTTGTTTCCCATCATTTCACTAGACAAAAAAATGTTTTTGACATGAATCTGTGCCTAAAGGATCTGTCTCTTTTCTCATCAACGAAACTTTAAAAAAAAATCAACTTTGTTGAGCTTATTACCTAGCCTAATATCTTATTTGTCGAGTAATCTAAGTGAGAGAACCCTCTCCAAGGACAACAGGGATATATTCTGACCTAAAAGTGGCTTGTGGTTACCTTTGTCTATTTCTTTCTCAGCCTTAGAAATTACATAGTGCTAACACTATATACCAAAAGAAAAATCTAGAGGGAGATCTTTCTAGAAATGGAAGCTTCTATTAGGTCTTCTTACATTTGACTTATTCTTCCTTATTACTAGGCCTTATTAATATCGACCTCTATTACATGGAAAATATATTATTCTACCTAAATGAGGAGTTAGGGAGGTTAGGTCCATAACATTCCCTCCCACTTAAAAAAAACATTGTCCTCAAGGGTTGAGATGAGGAAATTGCTACAGAATGGTATCTAAATCCCAGTTGGCATATTCTGGCTATGTTTCCTTCCATTGAACTAAAAATTCCTTGATAGTGAACTGGCAGAGACGACTCTCATGTTGGTCCAAGACTACTTGTGGTTGCAACCAAATGGATCCTTCTTCATCCAATTCATGTAGACTAGTATAAGTATGGAACCTAGTACCTAGCACCTTCTTTAAGAAGGAAACATGAAAACCAACGTGGAGCTTAGATTGACTGGGAAAGTCTAATTGATAGGCCATTGGCCCCACTCTCTTGAGAATACAGTAGGGACCATATAATTTGGGACCGAATTTCAAATAGTGTTGGTATTTAAGTGAATTCTTCTTATAAGGTTGTAGATGAAGAAACACATGGTCCCCTTCAACAGATTCATGTTCATAATGACATTTATCTACTTGGTGTTTCATGCGATTTTGAGCCATGACCAAATTTTCTTTGAGAGTATGAAGGATGGACATGCAAACTATACGAATTTGATCTACCTGTTTAACCTTGGAGACATTGAGCATGTAGGATAGAACTGAAGGTGGATTTTTTCCATAGACTACTTCAAAGGGAGTCATGTGAATGGAAGAATGGTAAGAAGTGTTGTACCACCATTTAGCAAAGGGTAATCACTGAACCCATTGATTTTTTCTGTCAGATGAAAAACACCTCAAATATGTTCCCAAACACCTATTGACTACTTCAGTTTTTCCATCACTCTGTGGATGATATGTTGTGCAGAGATGCAATTAGGTTTCCTGGAGTCAGAACAATTATTTCTAGAAAATGCTGGTGAAAGTTCAGTCACAGTCAGAAACAATAGAATGAGGCATTCCATGGAGTTTGAAGATATTATCCATAAAAAATTGAGTCATTGTGGAGGTTGTGAATGGGTGTTGAAGAGGACATAAATGATCATATTTGGAAAGACAATCCACTACTACCATGATGACTAACTTATTTCCGGATTTAGGTAAGCCAACAATGAAGTCCATAGAAATATTTTTCCAAATAATAGGTGGGATTGAAAGAATTTGGAGTGTTCTTGGAGCTTTCATAGTCTCTCCATTATTTCATTGACATGTATCAAATTCAGCCACAAAGGTGTGAATTTCATGTTTCATGCCATCTAAGAAAAAATAGTGTTTGACCCATTCATAGGTTTTGGTAAAAACAAAATTCCTAGTTGTTGGTGAAGCATGAAAATTCGAGAGGACAGTAGATTTAAGGCTCGATTGTTTTCTCAAATACAGGAGACATTTATTACAAATATCTTCCTAGTGCCATGCATATGTAGGGGAAGCTTGTGGATCCTACTACAACATTTGGATCAGTATTGAAATCTAGGGGTCTTGCAACCATTCCTGGTGAACCTCTTGAAGCCAATCTCTGACAATGAAAGAGAGGGAAAAAAGGGACTCATCTTCTTCATATTTCCTGGAAAGGGCATCAATCACCACATTCTCTTTTCCTTTTTTGTAGATGATCTCATAATCATATCCAAATAGTTTTGTAACCCATTTTTTTTGCTCTGGTGAAGAAATTTTTTGTTCCATAAAATACTTGAGGCTTTGATGATCTGTTTTTATTTGGAAGATTTCCCCAAGAGATAAGGACGAGATAGATCCGTAACATGCATAAGAACTAAAATTTCCTTTTCATAGGTGTATTGGCTCAAATAATGCTCAAATAATTGTTTGTTGGTGAAGGCCAAAGGTATATTGTCTTGCATGAGTACATCCCCAATTCCTTTCCCCAAGGAATCACACTCCAATACAAAGGTTTTGTTGAAATAAGGGAGATCCAAAACTAGAGTAGTGCACATTGCTTCTTTCAAATCTTGGAAGGAATGGTCGGCTACCAAAGTCCAACTGAAATCATTATTTTAAGGAGCACTATGAGGGGAGCTGCAATTTTTCCATAATTATTAACAAACTTGCAATAATATCTCGTCAAACCCATGAATCCATGAATACTATTAAGAGTTTTCGGGTGTGGCCAATCCTGCATAGCTTCAATTTTCTTTGGACCCACCTTGACACCATCCTTTCTGACAGTATATCCTAGGTACTCAACTTTAGAGGCTCCAAAATCACATTTAGACTGCTTAAGATAAATTTTGTGGTGAGACAATAGCTGGAGAACTTGTTCCACATGGGAAATATGGGTTTTCCAAGTTTTTTATATAGATGAGAATATCATCAAAGAAAACCAAGACAAAACAACAGAGGAAAGGATGGAAGACATGATTCATGAGATTTTGAAAAGTAGAGGGAGCATTAAAAAGGGCGAATGGCATAAACAAGAACTCATAATGACCTTCATGAGTTATGAATGTAGTCTTGGGAATGTCCTATTATGTCATACCAATCTAGTGGTAACCAGAGTGAAGATTAAGTTTGGTAAAATACTGAGCACCACTTAATTCATCCAAAAGGTCATCAATGACAGGAATGGGAAATTTGTCTTTGACGGTGATTTTGTTGAGATCTTGAAAATAAGGACACATGCACCAAGTACCTTCTTTCTTGAGTAACATGACTATTGGAGAAGCATAGGGACTGGACTGGTACCTTCTTTCTTTCTTGAATAATTCCCAGAACTAGAGGAATGGAATGATCATGGACACCTCATGAAGGGTGAAGTCCCTAGGGGGTGTGAAATAGATCTTAGTGTTGGGATAGGATAGATTAGAGGTTAGGATGTACCAGGGTGTCTCAACTTCTTGAATGGAGTGAAGTTGGGAAATAATTCCATAGTGACCTTTTCTAAGGATCTTTTCCATTTGGTGGGAACTGATGATCAATGGGGACCCTGTTGTGGTGCCTTGGAACTAATTTTGTTGGCCCTCTTGTTGGAATTGCATGGTTAGTTTATGTAAGTCCATGGTGATAGGGTTGAGAGTGTATAACCATTATGCACCAATTACAATGTCACAACTACCCATGTCAATAGAAAACATATGATATTTCACTTGGTACTGACCAATCTGGAGGTGCACATTTTCACAACACCCTCCCCATTTCATGGAACCCCCATTGGTTATCATGATTTGGAAATTATTGACTGGATGGATATAGAAATTGAATTCTTGTGCAATGCAGCGACGAATAAAATTACAGGTGTTTCCACTGTCAAATAGAATGATCAATGTATGGTTCTTAATGTATCCAATTAACTTAAGAGTTTGGAGAGCAGAGAAACACATGAGTTCATTCAGAGGTGGTTCAACTTCTGGTGGATTAGAGTGATGATTAAGATCATCTGGTGGCGGTAGCTCAAGTATAGGTGAAACATTTGCCTCTACTTCATAAACATCCTCCAAGATAGCCATACAAAACTTTTTTTCCTTACACTTGTGCCCCAGAAAATACTTTTCATCACAATTATAACAAAGACCCTTAAGTTGGCATTTAACCATTTTTGCTCGAGTCAATTTATGGATCTTGAGGGGAGTGGTAGAAAGAGTGGGCAGTGTGGGTTTAGGGAGAGGAATAAAAGTTTATTTTTTTGTTTGGAATGATACGACTTGTTGTGCTTCCTTGGCCTGTTTTGTAGCTTCCAACCAAGTCTAGGGGCGAGCCATGAGAACATGGAAAAACATTTCATCCTTGAGGCCACTGATAAATCATTCCCTAAAAAAAGCATATGCATGCCCTCTGTTCTAAAATCCAATTGCTTAAAGGTAGCTATAAACCCTTCCACTAGGCTAGTTTGTTATAACTTGGTCAAACAACCTAAATGATGGGTGTCRGTGTCAAATCGGTCATAGAGTTCTGCAACAAATTGTGTCCAAGCCACATACCATTGGTGTTCCTTTTTACACCATTGCCACCATTGCTAGCATTCAGGATCTAAAAGGAGAACACCGTAACAAAGTGTTGCGAGCTCATTCGTAATTCCATGCAAAGAGAAGTAATGTTCCATTTGGGGTACCCAACCTGTGGGATCTAATCCATCAATTTTGTTCACATCCACTCTAGGAAGGCGCAGGCCATGCTAAAATTGATGGGAGTGGCAATTTGAAGAAGTCTCACCTTTGGGGTGGAAAGGTTGGTCAGATGAGATATGGTCTCCAGGAATATTTATTTTGGTGGAAAGATGGACATTGAAGGATTCAAGTTGACTTGCAAGCTGGGAAGAGAGGTCATATTTCAGGTTTTCCATTTTGTTTTCTATGGCGGCATGCATGTTGGCATTGATTTGCTTCACCTCCTTCTGGTTCACGATGAAATCATATGACAAGGTATTGAGGCATGGTTCAAGGTATTGGCTATGGGTGCGGGCCATAATGAAAGGGGGCACATGAAATGGGTAGGTACGTCCACACAAAAAATGAGTTATAGGTGAAGGGTATCATGATGGTTAGGGAAAAAATGGGAATTCAATGGGGTAGGTCCTAAATAAGGGGGTTGTAAGGAGTTGCAACCATAGAGAAAAAAAAAAGTGAAAAATGATAGGTATTACTGCGATTAGAATGAAAAGAGGAATCCAATGGGATAGGTCTCAAATAAGGATGAAGGTGAACCCCAAAATTGTTTTTTTTTTACTCCTGTGGAGTTAAACTTTGATATGAATAATATTGTAATGTTGAAATGCCCAAATTCTTAATAGGAAAAAATGTGTAATCAATTCGCAGCCAGAATGCAAGAGGCAAGGTTGTACGTCAATAGATCTTGCCTTTTTTGTTTCCAACCCAAAGGTTATCTTTTTTAGGGTTCCTATAGATAAGATTTTTCCCTATTCTATAGCTCTCTGATATACGTGCGGGGTTGAGCAATAGTACTTGGCCCAATATCTCAGGGAACCAACTAAGGAGGCTAGACCATATCCTCAGTCATACCACTTGATTACCCAAGTACTAGAGAGTATATTCCCGAGTGTTTTTCTCGGTGGCATTATAGTAGTGAAGTGGTTGATCGGTTGATCTATGGAGGGTTTCAGGATACCTAGGTCATTCCATATATAGGTGTTGTTTGATCTGCTACCACTCGAAGGGGTACCAACAGGGGCTACAAGGGTGTCCACCAATGTGAGCGTAAGTACCTCTTTTATTTCTTGTGTGTATGCTTCCTTGACCGTGGATTAATGTGTTGAACAACATATCTTTGTAGTTTTAAGACAGTGAAACACGTCTCTACCCTGGAAAAAAAAACCCACAATTCCTGCCAAGAAAACTGATACCACTCATTAGGTACCAGATCTATTATGATATTAGAAAAGATATATATTATAGAGAATAACAACGAAATATAAATAGGATACATAAATAATACAAAGAATAACAGTGGAACATCAAATAATATGGAACCACAACCCCAAATTAATACCTTTATTGATAGGAAACAATGTTCACTTGCATCTTCAAGGGGGAAACCTCCAACAAAGCAACGCTCTGTTACAACAATTCTCAAGACAAAGACTTCTCATTCCCTCGAATCATGTTTATACTAATTATATCTACCAAAAGAACATTCTAGAGGAAGATCTTTCTAGAAGTGGAAGTTTCTATTAGGTCTTCTTAGATTTGACTTATTCTTCCTTATTACTAGGCCTTATTAATATCGGCCTGTATTACATGCAAAATATATTATTCTACCTAAATGAAGGGTTAGGCAGGTTAGGTCCCTAACATGATCCAGTCTTTCATGGCCAATCTAACCTAGGACATGAAAACCCTTTTACACAACTCATCATCACACACAAATTCTCTAGAAGAACTCTTCTACCATAAATTTATATCAATCAAAGGACAACATGAAGTGTGGGAAAGTAAATAAGAAAAAATAGCAAATTCAAATTTTCCCACAACTACCTTATATTTGGTCTTTTTTTCCAACTATCACCAGCTACATTCTATTTTAACACTTGTCAACAACATTTTAGAAGGGGAATCTAAAGAGACTTGTAATTAATTCTTTAAAAACCAAGAAGACACTATCAAAAATTATTCAAATTACTATATGTAGAGGAAGAGCCCATTTTGAAAGGGCTCTTTAAGCATTGTATATTCGAAAACTACTTTGAGAATTAATATTGAGAATAACTTTTATAGATGGTGTCTTGCTATAAAATATTTTCAGCAAATCGTATGTTGTTTACATGTGTTGTAAGAATGTCCTTTTACTTATAGATTTTCTTATGCAAAGAAAAATATTTATTACAACGTTTTTTACTCTTTCTTGTCTTCTTTGTCCTGATATGATGAGTTGCTTATGTATGTAAATTCATGAATTAGACTAATATGGTTATATTATTTGTATGCATGTTTTTTCTAACCATGTTTCTTCTTAACAACTACCCGAAAGAAGTAATTTTTAGGGATTAGTTTCATTTATAGTTGCTCATTGGTTACCATAGTTTCTCCTAGCTAGGATAGGATAGTTAGATTTTATTTCTGCATTTAGTTAGTTTCATATGAATTTTTCATTTAATTTATAACCTTACAATCACCCCTCAAACCTTGTAATGGTGGTCAGGCCAGAATCCGGATGGGTCTCCTGAACCAAGCTATGCATAGTCTAATCGGGACTGTGCATCATGGAGTACCCCTTACAGTTGAAGGGAAATTCTTCTGCCTCAATAAGTCCCCAGCAAGAGAGATTCCTAGCCAACCTGTGTTGGATCCCTTAGAGAGAAGTAGGAAGGCCTAAGAGGCTTCTTGTGAAAAAGGGGGATTCCATTCAAGGGAAGAGAGTCGGTGGATTGGGATAGTTGTAGGAAAATTTAGATTGTTTTGGGTTGTAATGGGATGTGAGTGGAAAATAGAGACACCCTTTCATGTTGATTCCTATCCCTATCTTGGGGGTGACTTGCTAATAATATTTGGAGTAGCAAGGATAGGTTGAGTGGAACATCTATCCTCTGTAGTTGGTTGCACATTTGGTTAAAAAGATAAGTGTTTCTATCTATTACATTGTTCTTATTTATGGGATTTATTTGCTATGTGTTTACTCTAAGTTTTGAACAATTATAAAATGCTCTATGAATTTTAATTTAGTTTCATTCATGTTTTAAATAATTAAGTTAGATGCACAAGTGTTTTTATCTTGCTATACGCATTTTGTTTAAATAGGTATCATTAAAAAAAAAAATGATTGAGTTTAGTAGTGGGGGAACTACATTATACATTAAGTACTTGGTCATAATTGAGATCTAAATTGGGGAAAGGCTTGCTTCTATGAGGAGGATAGGGTAAGGTGTATATTTCCTTTAATTTTGAGATTATAAGTTAAAAAAAACTTTCAGATCTACCCTATCTTTCTCTACAATTATCTAGATATATTACATCCCCAAACATCGCATCCATATAAAATAACATGAGTAATGAGAGTCTAAAAGAATATTTGTTTCTTATCCCATATCCAAAGGTCTATTGATTTACATTTGCTTTCAAGCCCATAATAATATTTCCACCCTCCATTTATCCTTTTCTCAATTTTATAGTTACAATTGAACTTGTGATGAATATTGACTCCTAGATATTTGTACGATGACACTTCCTCCAAGTTGTTGTCATATACAAAAGAATCATATGTGATCTTTTTGGATTTAATTATCATAACTTGAATTTTTTTAAATGCTAATATTGGAGCATAAATCCTTGAGGATTCTTAGTTTCTTTGCAAGGTCATAGGGACTCCTTGCCATAAAAACAATATAAGAACAATGATGACTACACCAGCAAGAATTGGGCCGAAACAACCCGCTTCTTCCAAACATTAATATTCTAACTTGACAATGTATATGACAAAAAGGATTGGGGACAAGGGACAAACTTTCTTAACTCTTATATTATAATCAATTTCATTCAACCAACCCTTTGTGTTTATGAACTTGGAAATAATTTTCTCATAAAACCTTGCCACAACATCCCTCAACTCGAAAGAATTTTTTTACTCTTCCAACCTATTCCAAAGGTTTGTCATGGGAATTGTGTCAAAGAACTTTTAAATTCAATGAAACAACAAAGGATATTGGTTTTTATTATTGTGACACTCGTCCATAATGATTCTAAGTGTAACAAGGTGGTCCACAATTGAATGATAGCTCCTAAATCCAACTAGGCCTTTAGCTCTTTTTTGTGGATTCTTGGCCATATGATAATATTATTTTCTAGAATAATTCTATACATATTGGCTAAAATGGGGTGAATCATAATGGTCCTATAGTTAGAAGGATTTTTTTTATCCCCACTTTTAAAAGTAGGTGTAATGATGCTTTGTGTCTAGGGTTTAGGGAATCCCTTCTTTACTGCTAAATTGAAGAGATTATGTATGTGAGGGATGAATATATTCCCTCCAATTTTTAAGATTCCAGTTTGATATACTTCAATGTCCTTAGCTTTCCCATCTATGAGATGCTTAACCCCAAACTCTATGTATTCCATAGAAAAATTCCATCCTCTACATGAATGTTTGGAATGGTGTTTGTGGCATTAGGGGATTCATAAATATTTTTAAGGTAGTAATTCTAGTCCTTCAAGGGAATAATTATTATTTTCTTTAGTTTTACGAGTCAAAATCCCCCCATAACTTATTAGGATCAATTTTAGATCAGTTCAAAATATGTTCTTGCTTTCTACTAATATAGTACCTTTCTTTCCTTTTAATTAGAGATTTGTACATATTTATGTTATTGGATTTTAAGGACTCATTAGAAGCATCCCTAATGACGTTTCTAACAATTTTACACTCATTATCATACCAAGGGTTGGTTGTTTTATTTTTCTTTTTACATAACACCTTCATAGAGAACTTGTTAATGTAAGTAGAAAGGGTAGTCGTAAAATTATGATAGAGGTGTTTGATGTTTTCCTTATAACATAGGATATTTAATTCACTATTTAAATCCTTTAAGAAAATATCATCTTTACTTTTGTCAAAAAGTTGGTGCCTTTGATTAATGGAATTTTCTGCAATGTGGCTTTTGTGCATGGTGAAGTTTGAAGTCAAGCTTAAAGGTATATGATCAAAGTCGAGTTCATGGTCATTCAAAAGGTCAAAATTTACTATTTGTTTGTAAACAAGGATATTCGATATCACATGATCCATGACACTACTACCCAACCAATGAATACAAGTCATATGGTTGGAGTTTGGACACTTCATTACACCATTGAAAATTATTAGGTCCTGAGAACTAGATTGATACCAAATAAATTCTCATTCAATTCTTTAGAGTTTATTTTGTTTGTGTTAGCTAAAACAAGATCCTCATCTAGCCACAAAGGATTAGGGTTGGATTCATTGCTTAAAAGAATAACTTTCTTAGGGGTGGTAGGTGCAGTAGGGGGGAGTCTTCATGATATTAGAGGGGATAATATTATTCACTATGCCTGGGGGCTTGAAAATGTGTTGAATAATCATGTTGAAGATTACATGTTGTAGTGTGATCTCTACATTGCCAATGAAAATGGTCTCAGGTCCTTGCTGGTTTTCAAGGATTCATTGTGAAAAATCCCACCTAACTTAATCCCTTGTATTATATCATACAATTTTTCATTTCCTTTATTGTGCAATTGCTTCACTCAACAACACCATTTTGTTCACATGTATATGGAACAATATGTTGCATTAAATTCCTTGTGCAATGTAGTAAGTTGTAAATTTGTTGTTTACATATTCATCTCCATTATTTTCTCTTAATTTATGTATGTTAGAAATAATAGATGTTCTCATTTAACCATAGACAATATATAAATATTGTCACCCAACCATAGGCCAAATCCACCCCCAAGAACCTTGAAGGACTAGATCTTTTCACTGAGAGGGGGGGGTGAATCAATGAAAGAATAATTTTATCAATTTTTCTTTTGTTAATGCAATCAATATTTTAACAAAATATTTATCGTGGAACCCAATTGGGAAAAACCACAAACACTTTTCTATTAACTGCAAAATTGTGTTTTACAAGTTACATAGAAGGAATATCTTCTTCCTCTTAGATCAACACCCATTGATCAGGATGCACCCACACCCTTGTTCACCAGCTTCTCTCTTCTTCTATCATTTAATATTCAATCTATTTGTTGNACAGTGTGAGATGATTGTATATTGTACTGAGATCTCTTGGATTGGAGTTTTGTATGAGATTGTTTCATGATCCATGATATATACATAATATATGATAGTGGTTTTTTTATCTTTATTCTTTTCCGGTAAAAACATATGTGTTATGTGTGATTGATCTTTCTTCTTGATATTGCAATTGGTGATCGTGTTTTAAATTCTGCAAGAATATTTGTAGAAGAGATTATGTATTTAACAGTGGCATATAATTGTTAGATCATGAGAATCCAGGCAATACATAATTTGTATTAAAATTTCTACACTTACAGAAAAGGACTTTCCCCAAAAAGTTTCACTTGGAGATGATTATCAGTACCCTATCAAAGGAATGGGAGAATCCACCTACAAATTGGATTTAGGAACTCCGATGAGAATGAAGGATGTACTCTATGTACTAGGTTTGAAAAAGAACTTACTTTCTATCTGAACTCTAGATAAGAAAGGTTTCAGGGTTGTATTCATAGATGGTGAAGTTCTTATGTGGCCTAAAGGAAAAACTGTAGAATATGTAGTTGTTATTGGAACAGGAGGAGGAGGTTTGTACAGGTTAAAAGGTCACTCAGATGTAGCCTTAACTCACTCTACTAAAATTCCTTGTAAACTATGACATACAATACTAGATCACATAAACTACAAAGCCTTACCATATGTAAGAAAGGTAGTTACAGGTTTACCGTAATTTAAGGTTGATCATGAAGGTGTATGCAAGGGATGTGCACAAGGAAAGAACATAAATAATCCTTTCCCAAAGAGAGACAGTAAAGCATAAGGAATCTTGGAGCTCATCCACTCAGATGTACGTGGTCCAATGCCATCAACCTCTCTAAGCGGGTATGTATACTATGTATCATTCATTGATGATTGCTCTCATAAGACTTGGGTTTATTTATTGAAATCAAAATATGAAGTACTTGGAAATTTCAAGGAATTCAAAGGCTTGGTAGAAAACCTATCCAAAAGAAAAATCAAGATACACATGTCAGATAATGGAGGAGAGTACACATCAAATGAATTTGGAATATTTTGCAAAGATGTCAGGATTAAGAGGGAGCTCACCACTCCCTATAATCCTCAACAAAATGGTGTAGTATAAAGAAATCATAGAACAATTATGAAAGAAGCAAAGTATATGATTCACAATCAAGATCATCAAATGCACTTATGGGATGAAACAACAAAAACAATAGTTTATGTCCAAAACAAATTATCCCATAGTGCACTTAGTTTCAAAACCATAAAAAAATTCTCCAGAAATAAGCCAGAAATAAGCCATCTAAAAATATTTGGTTGTCCATTTTTTGTACACATTCTGAAAGAAAGGAGAACTACTTTGGACCCTTCAGGAAAGAAGAGAATATTTGTTGGATATTGGGAGGTCTCTAAGGCCTTTAGAATTTACATACCAGCTTACCATCATATTGAGATCAACAGAGATGTAACCTTTGATGAAGATGAAACACTCAAAAGATCAATGAAATGCCAGCTTGAAGAAGTATATGAAGAAGAAACTGTAGCTCCCAGAGTTGTAGAACCAGTGAAGGAAGTTACAGTTACCCCCGATGATGAGATTATAGAAGAGCATGATATGATGGAATATCAAGAACTTACTCGGATGACGATCTCTCACAAGCGAAAGTCAGCTTGGGCAAGGGAACTTATTCAAGATGTAGAGAAGTATGGTGCCCCAGAAGGAACTATGATAGAAAGAAAGAAACATGAGACATTCTCGAGTTATATGGATTTCATGTGTGATATCATTGAAAAGGAACCTACTTTCTTTGAAGAATCCATTCAGAAGAAAGAATGGGTGGATTCCATGACAAAATAATACTAGTCCATTATAAATAATGATGTTTGGGAACTATTTCCCAGACCAAAGAACAAAGATGTGGTATCTTCCAAGTGGATATACAAGATAAAACATGCAGCAAACAAAAGTATTGAAAAACATAAAGAAATATTTGTGGCTCATCATTTTTCTCAAAAGGAAGGTATTGATTATGAAGAGACATTTTCTCCTATAGCCAGATACACTTCTATCAAAAACATCATAGCTCTTGCAGTGAAAATGAAGTGGATGTTACACCAGATGGATGTGAAAAAAACATTCTTAAAATGGTGTTATTGAAGAAGAAGTGTATATAGAAAAACCACAAGGGTTTGAAGTTGAAGATAGAAAGACTCATGTATGCAGGTTGAAGAAATATCTATACAGTTTGAAGCAAGCTCCTAGAGCTTGGTATGCCAGAATTGATAGTTTCCTGATGAACTTGGACTTTAACAAGAGTAAATTATATTCTAACCTTTACTTCAAGGTTATGAATGATGAGCCAGTTATGTAACATCCCCAACCATCCATGGGTTAGGCAATGCTACCACTGCGGAACATTCACACACACACACACACACACACACATATATAACATGCATTTTAATAAAAAATTAAACACATAACACAAAGTTATTGTTACCATTCAGATTTAGAACAAGATTAACAGTAAATCCACATGCAATGGAATACATGATAACATTCAGGAATCACAGGTATGCATAACATAAAATTAAGCACATAAATTATACTTATCTTTCAACTAGAATAACACCACCAACTGCCTGCAGACCTTCCACAAACCTCCCAGCCTTAGACCACACTACTCATCACTCTCAATAGTAGGTCACCCCCGAGTTGGGACTAAACTCCCCTGGGCAAGGGAATCCTAGGCTGGAAAAGGTCAACAGGAAGACACACAGTTTATGAGGAAGGATTCTCTCCCAGAAGCCACTTATTCCCACTGCTCATAGAATCTCATTCCCCACATGCCTGTCCCACCCCAGGAGTATACACCTTCAGTGTCACACAGTCCATCGACTGCTTCACCTCCCTTTCCTTGGACTTTAGCAACAGGTCGGACCAAAATTCACAGATATCTGTAGTAGCTATGGGACCCCTTCTAGGAGAACTCACTTCCTCAGCACACTCTCTCACCTAGAGAGAATTACTCACAGGCCTGACAACCCGCCTCTTCAACCAAAACCACCTCCCTCACCTAGATACAGTGTTTCACATAGGACTGAGAACCTGCCTCTTCAACCACAACCACCTCCCTCACCTGGAGAGAGTGTTGCACACATTCCTAACAACCTGCTTCTTCAAATTCATTCCCACACAAAGAGGACAACAACAAGACTCGACAAGAAACAGACGACGACGAAAACCACACTCAACCAAGGGACTGCATGGCCGCAACAACCCACAGTTATAACACACTAGGCATAGACATTTACGAGATGCTCAGGCTTCATAGAAGACGAAGGTCAGCTTCACGGGTCTGATTTTCAGAGGTGCGTGGCTTATGCGGAGGTCCAATGCAGAGATAAAATAGGTTCATATGGAGGATGTTTCATCTTCTTAGGAAAACATCACAATTCATCCTCACGGTTTTCTAGTTTCAGAGCTGTGTGAGAGTATGAAGAGATCAATTTCCCAACAAAATAGGATAGACAACGGATTCCCGAATGGAGGGCGAACCCCCAACATGATTTGACTCATCCATTTTAACTGCATGCACCCAGGTCGACACTTGTCTTCCTAGAGCCGCATGAGTTCCACTTAGCACTTGTTCCCTTTCCAGGAACTTAGGACAACACTAGGTCAATTTTCCACCTTAGCCTTTAGGAAATAATAATAAATTATTATCCCCTTTAGAGGTAAGCCCCCTATCTTATCCCCTAGGCGCACACACTTAGCCTCCTCCCTTACCCAACCCTGTGGAAACTTAGTCCCACATCACTCTTTCTTCATGGTCGGTCTACACGCAACAATGTTTTTATATTAACAAAGTGCATATTACATGTACAAAATAGGCTCATGGCCTTTAACACCTAGGCTCTATGACCTACTTGCACATAATCTTACCAGCTTACAATTGCTCGACTCACCAACCTACAAAACATGCTTACAATACATAGATATAATTGGGGCTCGTCCTTGGGGTATTACAATCCCCTCCCCTTATTTTTGCACTTTTCTCAATGAAACTTACTTACACAACATCAACAAGATTTAAAAAATATTCAAAAAGATGCGGGTATTCTGCCTGCATAGCATCCTCATGCTCCCATGCCGCATCCTCAAGACCGTACCAGGTCCACTGGACCTTTACAAGCTCTATGGCTCAGTTCCAGAGCTGCTTTCCTTTCTGGTCCAATATGCGCACCAGATGCACTTACAAGACGCCTTCTTCCTCCACCTGAATCACATTCCAATCGACTACATGATTAACATTAGGTATATAATTCTTAAGCAATGACATATGAAACACATTATGTACAGTCATGGAAGCAGGTAATGAAAGAATATATGCAACTGGCCCAGTCCTTTCTAGGATTTCAAATGGACCACAAAATATGGCTTCCAACTTTGAATAGTTTCCCAGCCTTAGGGAAATTCTATTGGCTTTCAATTTCAGGAAAACATGCTCTCCCACTTTAAACTCTCTTTGGTTTCTATTTTTATTAGCATAACTTTTCTGCCTCTCTTGGGAAACCTTTAAATTATGCTTAATTTTTATCATTTTCTCTTCCATTTCCTTGAGCAACTCTGGCCCAACCACTGCTCTATCAACTGGATTATCCCAACTTACTGGAGTATTTCACTTTCTGCAATAAAGTGCTTCAAATGGGATCATCTTCAATGATGATTGATACCCATTGTTGTAGGCGAATTATACCAAGTGTAGGTATTCTTCCCATTTAGATGGTTTGTCCATCACATACATCCTTAGTATATCTTCTATCACTTGTTTCACCCTCTCTATCTGCCCATTAGACTCGGCATGATAGGCAATGCTGAAGTTCAGATTCGTTCTAAATCCTTTGAACAACCCCTTCCAGAACTTTGAGGTAAATTTTGGGTCCCTGTCAAACACAATTGTCTTGGGAATACCATGCAATCATGCTATTTCCCTCATAAAAATATCAACAACGTTAGCTTCCTTGTGAGTAGTCTTGAATGGAATAAAATGGGCAGCTTTCGTAATCTTTTCCACCACCACCATGATTGAATCATGTTTCCTACCGGTCCTAGGAAATCCTAAGATGAAATCCATTTTCACTACCTCCCACTTCCACTCAGGAATGGATAAAGGATGTAGAAACCCTGTTGGGTTCCTATGCTCAGCTTTAACCTTATGGCATTCCATACATCTGGCGATGTATTCTACAATTTCTTTCTTCATAACTAGCCAAAAGTAATGGCTCTTGATTTCTACCACAGTTTTCTGATATCCAGGGTGCCCTGCATAAGGCACATTATGCATTTCATTCAAAATCATAAGGTTCAAGTCTTGTACATTAGGTACATACATTATGTTCTTGTACAAAATTGTTCCATCGGCTTCCAATTTATAATTTTCCACTTTTTGTGGCATCTCACCTTGTTGTAGCTTTACTACCAAATCCCTATACTGCAAATCTACATTTGCAGCCTCCAAAATGTTTCCTTTAATATCAGTTCGGTACATGATAATGGTTGTAGCATGTAATTTATGCACTCTCCTACTGAGTGCATCAACCACTTTGTTCTCTTTTCCTTTGATATGCTTGATAACAAAGTCATACTCACAAATAAAATCCAACCACCTACTCTGCCTAGCACTCAAGGTTAGTTGATCAAACAAATATTTCATACCTTTATGGTCTGTCCTCGGTTCGAACCTCCTTCGCATGAGGTAATGCCTCCATTTCTTTAGAGTGTGTACTATGGCTGCCAACTCCAAATCATGAGTTGCATAATTCCTTTCGTTCTCTTTCAACTTTCTAGATTCATAACAAATTACGAATCCATTCTAACTGAGGACTCCTCCTAGTCCTTCTTTGCATGCATCTTTGAAAACCATGAAATCCACATTTGGATCTGCAATCCTCAGGATTGGAGCACTGGTTAACAACTGCTTCAATCACTGGAATCTTTTCTCACAATCCTCTATCCATTGAAATTTCATCTCCTTTCTTTGCAAGGAAGTGATAGGGTAACCTATCCTTAAGAACCCTGCAATGAACCTTTTGTAATAACCATCTAGACCCTCAAAATGGCCCCAGAAGTTAAAACTGCTAGAAATAGTAAATTGCCAAAATTGTCAGAAAACTGTTTTGAGCCAGTTGGAAGAGGTGGATGGCCATTGATATCCACCTGGATCAATAACTTTACCATTTTGTTTTTTTAATTTCAAAAACTTGTCTGTGTTTCTTGTCATATGTTTTGAGCACCCACTGTCAACATACCAGAGATCTTATTTATCTTTGGATTTCAAGGCAACAAGACATTCCTCTTTTGATTTTTTTCTTTCCAAAGCTTCTTTTTCTCTCTAATGAACTTTGGTTTTTCTGAGACTTCCATTAATCTACAACTACTGGATTTATGTCCATAATTATGACATTTGAAGCATTCTAGGTTCCCTTCTTGTAGAGGTGCAAAGGAATTATAATTTTTTCTTTTAACTTGATTTACAGTTTGGCTATCTTTAAGGTTATAGTTCTTAACCCTCAAGTTTTTCCTTCCATATGCTCTACAATTCATAGCTTTGTGTCCGAAATTAGAGCATGCAAAGAAATAACCAAAGAAAATGTGAGGATACTTGTTTTGATAAACCTTCTTTTGTGTTGTCTTATATTCCTTGATGGGTGGAAGTAGTCCTCTGGAGTTCTGATCATTACTTGTATTTTCTTCATCTTTCTTCTTGAATGTACTGAGGAGAGCAACTGCATAATATTTTGAGTTAACTTGGTTTTCTTCTTGAGAATAACCTACTCCATTTTTGTTACATGAATCCCTTTGTGTGGTAATAATCTTATCTAAGATTTTAGAGCTATTTTCATATCTTGTTTGAATGAGTTTTGCATCAAGTTATTTTCTTAGGTGAACTAATTTTTCCTCCATTCTTTCATAGGTTAATTGTTTCTCTTTAAGAGACTTTTTCATACTTTCTTCCATCCTATTTGCTTCTAGGATTTGGTTTTTCAGGTTTCTCATGAGTTTCTCCATCTTGTTTACTTTATGTTCATGTTTTTTCTTTTGTTCAACTACCAAATGTTTCAGTTGTCTATATTTGGTTTTGTATCTTCTTAATTCATCCAAGGCACTGCGAAGGTCTTCTTCCATATTAAACATTTATACATCTTTTGAATCTTCCTCATGCTCAATTTATTATATCTCATTAGTCTCTTCAATACCTATAAAAAGGACTTCATCATCATCATTGTTACTAGACTCTAATGAACTATTGTTTTCTTCTTTTGAGTAATTTTTTTTTTTCCCTTTGTAAAGCTTTTTCTTGTAGTTGGGTTTTTCCTTCTTCTTGTATTGTTTACTTTTGTCTTCTTCATCTTCAGGGTCCTCCTTGAGATAGGGACACTTGGCTACAAAGTGGACAACCTTGCCACAATCAAAACATTTGAAAGGCAACTTTCCTTTGTACTTCCCTAATCCTTTCTAAAGTTTTTTAATAAAATTGGCTTCTTCTACATCAGATTCTTCATGATGGCTGGATTCAAGTTTTTGCTTCTGATTTTTTGTTTTCTTGAGCACCTTGAAGGCTGCCTCTCCTTGTGGGGGTTCTCATGACCTGATATTAACTCATAGGCTATGAGGATTCCATACAATTCATCAATGGTGAGTTTATCTAGATTCTCTCGATCTTCAAGAGTGGACACTTTAGGATTGTATAGCATAGGTAGTGTTCTTAGTATTATTTCAACTAGCTCATTGTATGACACTTCTACTCCCAAACCTCTGATTACATTAACAATATTATCAACTCTTTCAAAGTACTC
>SNQJ01S0095467.1:52978-84792 GCA_010110895.2 Picea sitchensis | reverse complement strand
TACAACCATTTCAAATTTCTTTGGTAAACTTATAAGAATTTTCTCAACAATTTGTTGATCAGTGATGGTTTCACCAATCAGTCTGATCTAGTTCATGATTCCCATGACTCTGGTCATGAACTGATCCACATTTTCGGACTTTGTCATCCTTAGAGTCTTTAATTGCGTCCTCAAGGTCTGCAGTTTAACTGTTTTGACCCTGTCATTTCCTTGGTAGGAAGATTTAAGGATGTCCCAGGCCTGTTTTGAAGTACCAGTGCCTATGAGTTTTGAAAAAATCGTATCATCCACAGAATTTTGAATCCATAATTTCGCTTTATTTTCTTTGTTCCTCAGTGTTGCCTGAGCAATTTACTGTGGATTTGTCATGGCAGAAAGGGCTGCTGGATCTGGTTCGACATATACAAGATCCACTGGATCCCAACACTCTTGTGCTTGCAAGAACGATCTCATTCGAAGAGACCAGAACTCATAGTTCTTTCCAAGTAAAATCGAACCCTGAGTTGGTCTTAAGTTGCTAGACGACATATTTTTGAAAAAAAATCTCAGAATAAAAATAGAGGGAAATTTTGTATTTACCTCTGATCATCAAAATGCCAATTTGCCAATGGGAGCTTATCGGCCTTGAATTGGACTTTGTCATGGTGCAATGTGACCATGCGCCTTGTGTTAAAGCGCTATGGGATTTTCCGGTTTTTTTCCTTTCAATTTGTTGAAATGCGAAAGTTGCCTTTGGACAATTTAATGGTCCAGATCTTCCTGTGATCTGACGATCCAGATCTTATTAGGATATCGTGAATCGGGACTTCGTGAACCCTGATGATGAGCTCTTCTAACTCCTCGATTCCCCGATCTGTGATTTTCCGATGGCACATTCCTTTCGGGAATTTTCTGATTCCTTTGATCTCCGCCACGCGTCCTCCTATATTGGACGGTCCTAATTTCTCCTTGCGAATTCACGATTTGATATGTTACAAACGTCTCATCTCCAGGATCCACGAAAGGCCGAACCCCGATGTGTCGATTGGTTCTCCCGATCTCGCCCACATGTCTCCTCAAAATGGACAGCTCCGATCATTTACGAGGTTTTCACCATAAAGAAACTCAATCCCTTGTCCTCAGGATTTGTGATTTACCAAATCTCGATGTGCCGATGGACTCTCCCCTTTCAGGACTTTTCCAGATCCCTCGGATTTATGCCACGCGTCCCCTCAATATGGATGGTCCTCGTCATTTCGTGACTTCGTGACTTGTGACTCCAAGTTCCCTGTCAACTGAGAACCCTGATTGCCAAGATGTCGATGGTTTCCTCGATGTCCGCCACGTGTCCAAACAAATGGACGGCTGTGATCTTATCGCTATTTCGTGAATCACAATTTCGCAAGTTTAGAACTCTTGTTGTGATGGTCTTTCAAAACCGCGAACTCCGATATGCCGATTTGATGGCACTTGGATCTTCTGCCACCTGTCCTCTGAGATGGACAACTCACAAGTCCTCTTGGGATTTTGTGATATCGCGTATCGGAGTTTTGGAGTGCAATCACCTTTGCTCGTCCAACTCCCGATTCCTGATTTTGCGATGGGAAAAGATCGACAGCTCATGATATTTCAAGATCCAATGGTCCAGAATGACTCGTGATTTCGTGATTCGCGAATTCTCACGATATTCTTCTGACCTTTACACCTGCGAGTCAACGAAATGCCGAGATCTCACCACATGTCTCTTGATGGACGGTCCAGATGATGTCGGGATTTTTCACAAGTTGAAATTTCTCCCGTGCACTACAGAGGACTAAACCTCGTGCACTTTCTCGTTGATCCAACAGCTATTGGTCCTTTGCGCAAGATCTAATGGCTGAAACTCTTTCTCCTTTTCTGTGCTCTCTTCGTCCTTTCTGAACTAGTTTCCCACTCTGGATCCGTTCGCAAAATGAATCTTATGGCCTCAATGGCTGTTCTTTGCACATTAGACACGATCTTTGTTGAATTTGACGAAATTTTCTCCTCCTGAAGAAAAATTTGTGAATCTTTCAAAGATTTGAAAGAATTTCATGAGTTCTTTGTCCTCTGCTACAATCTTTGGCAGATTTGAAGAATTCTTGCAATTTTTTAAACGCTTCTTCTTTCTTTAACAATATTCCACGAATTTGAACAAATGTCCATGAAATCTTCAACGTTTTTGCCTTCTGTAGGATTCTTTAATGATTTTGAATGAATTCTTCGAGTTCTTCAAGAGTTCTCGCCTCCTGCAGCTCTCCTTCGTAAATCTTTGATGATTCTTGAAAATTACAAGAGTCTTTAAAGTTTCTTCTTCTGGACTTTCTTTTTCCTCGATCTTTCGAGCATTGTATGCTCTGCCTTGTCGCATGAGTTTCTTACGCTGATATTTGAGCGTATGAGCAGACAACTTCCTCATGGAAGTTTCCTGCGAGGATATTTCAAGAGGATGACAGACACCTATCCAATCCTTGTGAAAAGACTGTGTCGCATGCTCTCAAGATCCGTGAAGCTCTGCGTTGTGAGGATCGTGTTGCTCTCCAGCCTGTGTGAAGAGGCTTACTACTGTAGATCTGATACCATGATAAATTCTGAAGCAAGAAATGCAAAGAGAAAGAATAGAACAGAAAACAGTGTATTAGAATGTAAGAAGAACTGAAGAGATTACAATGCAATGGGAAATAGCTGAGCTAAATAGGCTCAAGCAAATCAAGAATAGAAAGTACAAGAATAGAAAGTTTAGCTGGCCAAGATAGCTGGCAGTGTACAGTCAGACTGTTGAGGTTACATTATATTTAACATTAAGCAATGACCATCATTCATTTATTTATTTTGAAAGACAGTAAATATTTTCCTTGTATCTTTAATGAAATAATTATGTACTCTCTGCTACTCCCACTAGTATATGAATAAAAACTATGATAAAATTTTACATGATGTTGGATGGGTTGAATTTTCTGTATAGGTAAATCCAATAAGCTCTCTCTGATTTAGAAGGCTGACCATGAATACTTTCTGTGATGATATAAATCATTCTATGATGTTGGCTGGGTGGAATTTTCTGTATAGGTGAATCCAATAAGCTTTGTCTGATTTAAAAATATTACCATGAATACTTTCTATGATGATATAATTTGTTCAATGTTGTTTGTTTTGCAAATAGCAACATCAAAAAAATTTGTTGTTTTGGATTATTTTCTGCAACAAATGGCCATATCTGTTGATTTTGTTTCTTACAGATAAAATATTGGGCATTTATTTATCTATAACGAAATTAATTCATATTGAGTCTCTGGAACAAGTGATTGATTGCAAACCAATTCACTATACATGAGAGGGAAACGAGAGAATATGAGACACCACGCATGGATCAGTTCACCATTCTGTGATAGGACTCCGGTCTTCGATAAGACAGGGCACACATAGCTTGTTTTTTCTTGGGCGATTGATACGGGAGATGTTCTTAATGAGAATCTCCCATTATCGCTTGCCTCGTTGTTGCTAGGAATAATGAACCCCAACCTCAATGAATAACAATATCTTCACAAAGGAGTGTCTAGATCACTAATCCTTGTACATAGACATAAACAAATTTAGTTGATAGCTAGAAGATAGAGGGAACAAGGAAAAGAACCAAATATCTCCAACCCAGTTTCTTTTCAAATGATGTTGCATACAATAAGAAGAGTTGAGCAAGTGTGTTGTGTTAGACTTGGCACAGAGGGAATTTTTGTTCTAATGTTATATTTGCAACTCTAAACTAATCAAAGTATACTTGGGAGATGATCGCATTTATTCTTACTTTATAGGCTTGTATCTGGCTTTATACCATCTTATGAGAATTGAATTTCCCATTTTGTTCTGCCATTGGGTGATGTGCACTGATCAAATTTTGAATTGGAAAATTGTTATTTTTAGCTTAATGCCTATCATGTATTTGGTTTATAATGTTGGAAATTCTTGTTAAAGTCTTGTTGCTTAATCATGGTTTTTTCATCTAAAACTATTTGTACAACAATTATGTTAATCAATGAAGCTCACACAACCCTTGTTAGAAAGTTAGAGAGTAGAACACGATGTTGGAAAATGCTCTTTGCATGCAGAGTGATTACTTCTATAGGACAACTTAACAACAATCTCCTCTGTAAAGGAGAGTTTTGAATTTCCATTGGATTCCTTGGAGGAAGACTTGTTGGTATATGGTTTTCTTCTCAGGCATCTTGATATTTTGTTAGCTTTTAGTCCTTTCATTACTTCTAACCCTGGGCCATGAAATTTTTTTCGAGAGTCCTCAAAAATTTCTCAGTCGTAGTAAATATAAGTTCCAATTCTATGTCAGTTGATTTCATTGTATGCGTGAATCTTCAAATTATGCGAAGAAGGTACTTTAAATGCTTGGTGATATGAACCCCTATCAAATATGCATGTAATGTTTTCCAATCAAGAATATCATCATTTATGTTTATTGTGGAAAATGTTCAGATGGAAAGAATCTTGACTCTTTGATAAAGTAAAATAACTTTGTTTGGTTGCATCATTTGTGTAGGCAACTGAGTTTTTAGAGAATATTAAAACAACTTCATGCTTCTAAATAATCTAGCTTCCTTGGAAGCTGGACCTGGTAAACATGGGCTTCTCAACAGAAAATATCATATTCTTTTTGTTGTGCTTGTAGCGTTTATGCATTCCAATTATCTTAGAACTTTACTTTCCCTACTTTGTCTGTATCCTTGGTGTTGAATCTGTGGAGACTAATGAGTCTGGATATTGTTCAATATGTTTATGCTTCTTGGACACGGCATCAATAACTACATTATGCTTCATCTTCTAGCATTGAGTTTTAGAATCAAGGTTTCATATTATTCACTTGAAAACTATCTTAGAATATTACTTTCCTTAGTTTTCCTATATCCTTAGTGTTGAATATGTGGAGACTACTAAATCTGGATATGGTCCAAGATATTTATGCTTCCTGGACAGGGCATCAGTAATTACATTATGTCCATCTTATAGCATCGAGTTTTGGAATCAAGGTCGCATATTATGCACATTCTTTGAGACGAGATAAATACTTTTTCTTTCAGTATTTTGCATTTAACTATTACCTTATAATTATTGTGTGGTTGTTTATGCCATAAGCATATTCCCATGGTAGGGATGGAAACATTCTATGATTTTCACAATAGAAACAAAAGAGTTCGAGGTAAAACAAAAGAACCTTCTTCAAGAACACCTTTTTCTACATGATTGAGGATGGTATTTTATATGAACACCTTTTTCTACATGATTGAGGATGGTATTTTATATGAACACCTTTTTCTACATGATTGAGGATGGTATTCCATATGGTGTTTTAAGAACTCAAAATAAGGTCTCAAACAATAAGTTTGAAAACAACAACAAAAAATGCAAAAATTACAAATTTGAATAATCTGATAAACATCTGAACATGCCAATAATAAATAGGAATATTTATTCCAACTTGGAGTTACTACCAGTATGAACCTTTTTGTCTAAGAAAAGTTGTGTTATGTGATAATCTCATCCTTTATGTTGCTAAGGAGATCCAACATAAAACCTTTAGGTCATATATGTTGAGGAGGATTAACATTGAAAGAAGTTGTGACTTGTTATTGTGGCCCACATTGCAAGTGAAGGAAGTATTCTAACTTAAATTGACTTCATGACATAAATCAAAATGAGGAAAATAGTTGTTTCCCAAACAATTTATAGCTTGCAGGCATGTCTTCAATAGGTAGTGTTTCAGTTGGTTTTTGGGGTCTTTTGGAAATGAAAAGATTTTCAACACCACATTCTAGTGATTCCAATGGGGTTTCTTTGATTTTCTTATTTCGGCCAGATTTAACATTAAATGGCTTCTGAGCATCGACTAGCCCATTCTTTTTTAGAGATCCCTTCTTGTTAGTTGGTTCAAGAACAAGTGTTTCCAATGACCTATGAAGCACTGAATATTACTTTCCTTAGTTTTCATATATCCTTGGTGTTGAATATGTGGAAACTACTGAATCTGGATATGGTCCAGGATATTTATGCTTCCTCGACAGGGCATCAGTAATTACATTATGTCTCATCTTATAGCATCGAGTTTTGGAATCAAGGTCGCATATTATGCACATTCTTTGAGACGAGATAAATACTTTTTCTTTCAGTATTTTGCATTTAACTATTACCTTATAATTATTGTGTAGTTGTTTATGCCATAAGCATATTCCCATGGCAGGGATGGAAACATTCTATGATTTTCACAATAGAAACAAAAGAGTTCGAGGTAAAACAAAAGAACCTTCTTCAAGAACACATTTTTCTACATGATTGAGGATGGTATTCCATATGAACACCTATTTCTACATGATTGAGGATGGTATTACATATGGTGTTTTAAGAACTCAAAATAAGGTCTCGAACAATAAGGTTGAAAACAACAAAAAAAAATGCAAAAATTACAAATTTGAATAATCTGATAAACATTTGAACATGCCAATAATAAATAGGAATATTTATTGCAACTTGGAGTTACTACCAGTATGAACCTTTTTGTCTAAGAAAAGTTGTGTTATGTGATAATCTCATCCTTTATGTTGCTAAGGAGATCCAACATAAAACCTTTAGGTCATATATGTTGAGGAGGATTAACATTGAAAGAATTTGTGACTTGTTATTGTGGCCCGCATTGCAAGTGAAGGAAGTACTCTAACTTAAATTGACTTCATGACATAAATCAGAATGAGGAAAATAGTTGTTTCCCAAACAATTTATATCTTGCAGTCATGTCTTCAATAGGTAGTGTTTCAGTTGGTTTTTGGGGTCTTTTGGAAATGGAAAGATTTTCAACACCACATTCTAGTGATGCCAATGGAGTTTCTTTGATTTTCTTATTTCGGTCAGATTTAACATTAGATGGCTTCTGAGCATCGACTAGCCCATTCTTTTTTAGAGATCCCTTCTTGTTATCTGGTTCAAGAACAAGTGTTTCCAATGACCTATGAGGCACTGTGAAAGTTTCCATTGTCCTCATAGCTAAAGGTTGTAGTCCAGTCTAAACATATCAACATAAGAGAATAAACAAGCCATCATCATATTTCAGTCAATAAAATTAAAGGATGTGTTGAACCCCTACCAGATGTGTTAAAAGTTGGTGCCCTACCATATTCTAATAAGATTAAATTTTAAATTCAGCACACCGAGCTATTTTTCTACAATAAACAACTATATTCCTTTTTTGGATATCCCCTAAATTTGCAAAAAATGGCAATTTTAGTGTTGGATTTCACAAAACCTGCGGTGAGATACTTTACATATTTCTGAAGTAGGTGTAAGGAGATGAATGGATTCGGTTCACAATGTAGAAGACAAATGTGAAAGGGAACCTTTCATACTCTATGCTTCATTGACAAATCCATATATTACTTTTGTTGATGATTACATTTTTGTTCTAATGAAAAAAACTTAGAATTCTATTGATTGTTGTGAATAAATATATCTAACTAATTATAAAATGCTCATATTAGAGGGAGAATAAACCCAAGTGGGATACATGTCATTTATTCATTTAGATTGTCTATTGTTATAAGATTGGTTTCTTATATTCTAATCACCGGTTTTTAATCTATATTGTCTTCAGATGCAAACATACAAGCTTAGGTGAATTTACAATATTTTACAAGATGCATGATATCTTTGAGGTATGCCTCAATATTTAAAAAAAAAAAAATTCCTTAGAAGATCTCCAAAATTATTTCTTCTGCAAGTTAACTTTCTCATTGTGGGATTTGCTAGTATGTTTTGATTTTCATAATATTTGTTGTTTGCAGGATATTCAATAGATGAAAATGGTGTAAGAAACTATCACCATGTTACCCAAATAAATTTAAGTTGGGATATGGCACCGATCCATGAACAAAATAAAAAATTGGTTGCTAACATTGACTATGGTGCATTAAGGGAATCTAGAGCTAAAAATTTAGATCTTTGGGTGAAAGGAGAACTTTATCCAGTTGACCCTGTGTCCAAATATCATCTCGATTTCAAAACAATAACAAGACTATTCTGGTTTTTATGCCATGCAAACACTGGTCTTATAGGATACTGTAAAAATTTGGATGGTAACTGGATTTCCCTTAAACAAAAAATCCAAGATATTAGTGTCAAATTAAATCATCTCCATCACTTAAATATGGTTCAGTATCATGAAATCATAAGACTGAACCAAATAATATAAATTTTGAATCAAAGAAATGTGGATGAACTGCTTCAAGTGAAATCCAGCTCAACAAAAGAAATTGAAATGTTGAAAAATGATATCTATCGTCTCCAAAAGAGACTCTCTTTAATAAAGTAAGCTCCAGTGGGGTTGAGGAATAGATCAAAAGAGTTGAAACCATTATCATGTATGGTAAATAGGGGAGGTTCCTATAAAAAAAGGGTGTTTGGGGTGAATTCCATATTAGATCCAAGTTGTACTGATATTGTCGATTTGTACAAAATTGTGTTTAAGAAAAGTGACATTAAATCAATGCTCAAACAACCAGAATTTGATGATTTGAGGAAAGAAGTAGTTATCCAATTCATTGCAAACTTAAAAATTGATGTAAAGGATGGTCAAGGAGTTTGTGATGATAGAGGGATCAAAAGGAAAGCATATGCAAGTCTTTTTAAAGTTTTGACAGAGGGAATGTTGAATGTCGGAATTAAGAAGATTTTGGTTCCTTGCCCTATTCATGTGAAAAAAGAGCATGGACTAATAAACAAAAAAATTGTTGATTCTTTGGGAGATGCATATCAATTAGAAGTATTGCATGAAGTTCCAAGTAAGAATAAAAAAAAACTATGAAGTGAAATTATTCCATTAATGAGAAAAAATAACTTGTGGTATGACCTAGAGTAGGTATTGAAACTTATGGTGAGGTACTATGACATCTCTATTGAGGAGGCATGTGGGAAATTGATTGTTGTCCTAAAATTGGATGAGATGGAGTTAGTAAACAATGAAAAACATGAAAGAGTTTCAATCACATTAATGAATCGTGCATTAGATCCAAACCTTAATAAGAGAAGTGATAAACATTTTCAAGTTCAATCTGAATATCAGCTTTTTTGGTTGGGAATATTGTGTGTCAACAAGGAGTCCCATGAGTACTTGAAATTTGTTTTCATCAAAACATCTTTACCATCAATTATGTCTTCACATGATGTAGGGGAAAAATTATATGTGGAAGGATATGGTTCATATTTTGTGGAATGGAACGATGTAGCTGATTTAAAAACTCCCAAGTGTATGTACAACATTTCTCATGGTGCAAATGCAATGCATATTTTCTTATATTGCATGAAGAAAAAAGAAAAAGATCAAAGTTGGAATGTTGGTATTTTGAGCTTTCATCAAAACCTTCCTCCCAACTGTGATCAACTTGATCCAAATCTAGATGCATTTCTTCCTATACCATTGATTAGGGTGCACATGTGCACTTTGCATGCATTTGCGAGAATTGTTGATAAGATAGTGTATTTATATATTTTGCTTGCATGGAACAAAACCCCACAGGCTGAAAATAAAACGTCAATTGAGGCAATTGAACGTGTTATTTAAAAAGGAGGTTTGCATGGTGGACATGTTAAAATTGAAAAATATATTAAGAGGTCAGGTACACGAGGAAATCTTCCAACAAAGCCATCAATTTCAGGTGTCAAGGCACGTTGTTTTCTTGAAAACAAATGTGGACATGGATTTTGGGGATTGTATGAATAATTAATTGATGCAGAAGATGATCGCACTAATGAAGGGCATGAATCAACTAGAAAGAAGAAATGTGCTTGGAGGTCACTTTCATCTTTTTTTCTAGTGATGGATAAGAAAAAAATCACGGAAGATGATAAAATAACCTTTCAATAATCTATTACATACTTCATAAGAGAAATGATAGAAGCCCGGGGAGACAAACATATGACACATTATATGGTATGCATATTAACTTTCACCACACTAGTACTTTCCTTTGTACGTTTCTTTACTTTACATAATTTATTGTAAATTAACTTCATTTCGTACATTTGTTTGGTATTCTAATATAGATTGATGCCAATGTTTGTAGCATCAGTTATTTGCACATGGAGCATGGTTTGCAACAAAATATGGAAGCTTGGCCATTTGCGGTACACATGGTATGGAGAAATCACACAAACTAGCTCATACCATTTACCATAGATGCACACAGAAATGAGGGGTTTCCAGTCATTCAGATGTTCTTGTGAAAATGGGTCAAGAATTTTATAGGCGTAAAATAGATGGATTTAAGAAGAAAAACCACCTTTCAGAAACAACTGAGCTTAGTATAGTGATAAGAAAAGAAGAGAAAAATAGGAAATGTAATATATCTGATTTTTCTGAAGTTGGATTTGGGACAAGTGTTAGGTATGCAATCTGTATGTTAACTTTTCTACCCTCTTAATTTAATATTTTTTTGTTTTTAAAGTCTCATTATCATATTTGTTTTTGTAGATGTGACCCTCTATTAATGGGACCTTCCAAAATACATTCAAGTTTTGTATAAGTGTATTCTCTTCCAAATAATTTTGTAAGTTGTTAAGTTTATCAACTTTATGAATCTTATAATTTGTGTGTCAAATAATTACTTAAGTCTAGCTAGAAAAATATTCTTTTGTGTATCAAAACTAACTCAACTCTTGTACATGTTAGTAGTGTTGATACTGAGAGGGGGGTGAATCAGTATCAAGTACAATTTAAAACCTTTTTCAACTTTTAATTAAACCATTCAACTATATCCAATGAGAAATGAACAATAGTATAAGAGTTACACCAATACACCATGCACAATATATGAGCAATAAACAATAGTTATTTTTCAAGGGAAGTAATGACTTCCAAAGGTAGCTACAGCTTCCAAATGTAAAGGGAGGGATAAACCTCCGAGAGGAAGATACAATCCTCCAATATCAAGGGAGAGTTGAACTCTCCATCCTTTCCCCTTCCTTCCACCCGAAAATATATGAGAGATAATAAAACTTTACATTAAATCATCACCATCAACAAATCATCACATAGAACCTGATAATGCTTCCTGAGACATCTTCAATTTCTTCAATTTTTCAATTCTTGGAGTACTTTGATCCTGTAGATAATATTACTCAGTGAATTCTCTAAAACTCATCCAATTTCCACTCCTTGATTCCTCCCCAAAAAGAGGTTATAGAAAGAATGGTAGACTTTATTCAATTCTGGTCTATTCAGAAGACCCAACTTGTACAGCATTCCCCGCACCCAATATTTAACATACGATTCTAAAACTCGCACACAAGAAACTACAGTCTGTAATATTTCCAATGGAAGGTCCCACTTCATTTGGATTCTTTATGAAGAAGTTATGATTGTTTTACCCGGAACATCTGTTTATTGACTAGCTTGAGGAATGGTCACAAACCCTATCTTCCATAGAGTGTATCTCCATAATTATAGAGAATCAAGAGCTAAATTTTTTACCAGAGGTACCTTGATATGTCTTCTCAATACCATAGAGATTTCACCATCTGAATCATTCTAGAAAATAATTTATAGAAAAAATGGTAAGATGACCTGAAAATAACATACCATAGAACACATCACCAAAAGACTTCATCCTCCCTTGAAATCAGGCGTTCTTTTACTTCTTATTTCCTCTAAAATTTGACTTGTATCAAATGAATGTATAATGATGTTTATTTATACCATTTATGTATAAGAATTACAAAATAAGGAAGTGACACTTTCTTATTTTGTAATTCTTTTCTTTAATTATATTCAAGACCTACATGTACTTTCTTCTTCAATTCACTTTGTCATCGTCAAAACTTCATTTCTCCTCAACCATGAGGATCCACGTGATGTGCCATATGCCACTGGAAATAACATGATGTATACTATCCATCCATGGGTGTTGTATCCACATGTGCATTTTCCTTCATGTCCAAATACCTTCATCAATCTTGCGGTCCAAGACCCATGACTAGGGTTGACATCAATGACAACAACCAATCTTCCAACAATCTCTCGCTTTGTCATTTATGGCAACAATCATGCTCCCCTGTAATCATTATCCAAATTTCTCTCCCCCTTTGACATCAATGGCAAAGGGTATGGCTTCTCCCCCTAATTTTAATGGCAAAAGGTAACCTTCTTCTTTGGGGTTGCTCCCCCTAAACATGTGGCACTGAATAATACTTCATCCTTATTTTTGGTCTTTGGGACATTTTCTTCCTTAGAATCCTTTTGTGTGTCTTTTGTCTTATCTCTCTTCTTCATGTCTAGGATGTATATGTTGTTTGGTCTTCTTGTTGGAGTTGCAACCAATCTTCCTGAGTTATTTTCTTTTATTTTTCATTTTCGGGAATCAAACGTAAGAGTGTATCCTTGATCACACATTTTACTAACACTGAGTAGATTATGATTCAAGTCTTCAACCAATAGAACATTATTTGATTTTACATTTTTTCTTTCAAGCTCTACTACACCTTCTCCAAGTATTTGGGTAGATGAGTCATCTCCAAATGCAACATTGTCACCCTTTCTCTTCAAGTTGATGAATTTGTCTTGATCCCCAGTCATGTGTGAAGAACATCCACTGTCTATGTACCATTCATCGTCTTCTTTACATCCTTCAACGGTCAATGCTATTTGACAATCTTCATTGTTTGGAATCTCTTTCCTTCTCCATATTGTGGTTGGCATCATAAATCTAATTCTCAAAAGTGTGGTCTGTCTCAAATCACTGAGATGGTGTTATCTGATCTGATCATATCATCCTTCCATCTCCTTCAATCTCCTTCTGTCTCTCCCAATCTCATTATTATCAGTGGGGAGAATGAATTATAACTTTTGTTGACAAATCCATGATTATTTCCATATCTTTTTATTTACACCATTCATGTTCCTTGCGTATTTGTTCCTTTCAGTGATTGTGCAATTAATTGCCTTATGTCCAAAATTTTTTTGCAAGTATAAAAAATGACCAAGAAGGATTTTGATGCCTGGGAGTAAGTGACCTTCAATGTGATGTAGTCCATACGCTGGGTTCATGATCTACTCTTATGTAGTTTCCTTCATGCTAATTGAAGCTTCTTTGATTCCACGGAAGGTAGGAGGTCTTCTTGGATATTCATCTCTTTTGTAATCATTCCTTCTAGAATCCTAGTCCACTTCTCATCAACTTTCTATGTAGCTCTTTCTTCAAACTTCTTGTTGGTATTTGCATCTTCTTTTGTTGGAAGTTTCACCCATGCATCCAAGATGTGTTGAGTATTTTGACACGTGAGAGTTTCTTAAGATCTTCCTCAATGAGACAACTTCTTGTTCAGAGTTTCTCCTATTCTTCTTTCTTCTTCATTTTGGACATTCCTTACTTCTCCTATTCTTCTTTCTTCTTGGTGATTAGAGTTTCAAAGGAAATGGTTTCTTCTCTTAGTTTCTCGATGTCTTCTAATTGTTTCTTAAAGATTACAAACTGTCTTTTCACAACTAACTAATTCACTTCTTAGTTTTCTTGGCATGTCCTTGAGCTTGCTATTTTCAATCTCAAGCATGCTTCATTTTTTTAAAGATTCTCATCTTCTTGTTGAATAATTTTTTTCTTCTTCTTCATTGGATTTTTCTTCTTGAGTGTCATTTATTTCAATCCTTGGATCAAGACATTCAAATTCAACATGACCTACTCCTTCTGAAATCAAAGAAAAGAATTGACCTCTATTTTCTTCTTTGGAAATTTGAGATGTTGTAATTTGCTTCAATAACTGTACATTGTCTTCTATTACATAAAGGTCTGTAGCTTGTCCCAAATATCTTTTTATGATGCACATGATCCACCTTGGATTTCACTTTGAGATCTGTCAATCCATTAGGATGGTATCTATTGCCAACTGTTGTTCATTTTTTTTGCGCTTCCTTCTAGTACTTTGATCTTTGGTTTTTCAAAGCATTTGTATCCACGGAAACAGTACGATAATAACATCAGCCCCAAAAGCTTTCAAGTAAGCTTCCATTCTAATGCAAGCAATATTCAAGGTGCTTCCATCAAATGGGTAGATCCATTTGGAATTTTTCTTCCATTTCTTCTTAGGATCTTCCTTCCGATGCTTAAACTGTGAAGGTAGCTTAGCTCTGATACCAATTGTTGATCTGAGAGGGGGGTGAATGCGATTATCAAGTAAAATTTAAAACCTTTTTCAACTTATACTTAAATCATTCCACTATATCCAATGAGAATGAACAATGGTAAGAGTTACACTAGTACACCACAATACACAATGCAATATATGAGAAATAATCAGTAGTTATTGTTCAAGGGAGTAATGACTTCCAAAGGTAGCTATAGATTCCAAAATGTAAAGGGAGGGATAAAACTATAAGAGGAATATACAATCCTCAAATATCAAGAGGGAGTTGAACTCTCCATCCTTTCCCCTTCCTTCCACCTAAAAGTATATGAGAGATAATAAAACTTTTACATTAAATCTGGCTCACCATCAACCAATCATCACATAGAGACATTAGTAGCTACAGGACTTCTTCAATTTAGCAATTCTTCAATTCTTGGAGTACTCTGATCCCTATAGATAATATTACTCCAATGTATTCTATGAAACTCCTCCAATTTTTCACTCCTTGAATCCTCCCAAAGAGTGTAGAAGAGATGGTGGAACTTTTATTCAGTGCGGACTATTCGAGAGACCAACTTGTACAACATGCTTACGCTCAATGTGCCAACATTAGGTTTTGCAGAGCTCACATACAAGAGCTAAAGTCCCGAGTAAGATTTCAGTGGAGTATTCCCTTCATTTGGATTGTGATTCATGACTCATTTTCCGTTTGTGTTTGTGGGCTACAGATGGAGCCCTATCCTTCCAGTGCATCACATAGAATTCTATTTAAGATCCCGAGGCTAGGTACTGAGGTGCCTTGTGTCTTCTTCTCAATACCTTAGCGATTTTTCCATCTGAATCATTATAGAAAAAATTATAGAGAATATTGAGATGACTTGAAATAACATACCTTAGAACACACATCGCAAAGACTTCATCCTCTCCTTGAAATCTGACCTTCTTTTTAGCCTTCTTATTTCCTCTGCAATTCAACTTGTATCAAATGGTGTATAATGAGTGTTTATTTATACCATTTATGTCACTTCCTTTTAACATTAGGGCCGGGCCTGACACTTTCTTATTTTGTAATTCTTTCTTTAATTATCTTGGGGGTCTACATGTACTTCCATGCTTCAATTCACTTTTTATCTTCAAAAATTCCATTTCTCCTCAACCATGAGGATCATTGATAATGCCACATACCACACGAAACAACATGATGTATACTATCCATCCATGGGTGTTGTATCTGCGTACTACATTTTTCCTTCATGTCTAAATACCTTCATCAATATTGCGGTCCAAAACCAATGGGGTTTGGCATCAATGATAAAAAACAATCTTCCAACAAGTGGGTAAAAGAACATGGACATTTGAACCCATAGGTCCAAGAAATCCATCTTCGGATGATTGAGTTCATTATGTCGAAAATCCATCTTTTCCATTCTTGAGTTGGTTGTAAATGCATCAAATCTGCAGAGACTTGGACCTGCATTTAGTTGTTTGTGTTTATGTAATTCTAATGTTGCATTTTATGGCTATATTCAATTATGATATTGCATGGCCATATTGTAGTGTTTATCAGGTTGTTACTTGCATGCCATTTTGTAAACATAGATACTTGTATTACTAGAATAAAATTGAATTGTCTTCCCTTCATAGAGAAGCAATCCTAATTTTTTTATTGGCAAATGAACAATGTATGTATTTTGTAACTCCATTGTAACAAAAGTAGAATTGTATAATTTAGTCACATCTAGAATTGTATTGGGTTCAATTCTTTTTGGTTTTTGTCTCATTTTTTTGTTTCTTTTTTTTGATTTGTTTTCACAATTAATAATTTCAGTCCTAAATATATTAATGGCTACACATGCTTATCAACGTGATTGGGCAATGTGACTTGTTAATAAAGTACCAGTGATGGTAGCTACTTGGATTATTTGTATATCTTATTCAGTAAAGCCATCTCCATCAAAATTTGAAAGAAGCCAACAATGACCTTGGAAGAAACATAGAAAGTCCCTACAATTAAATCCAACAAAGAGAAAAAGGGACAATACATGCCAAAAAGTAAAGCAAAATGTTGGAGGTCAAATATGGACCTCAAAAGGATGATTTTTTGGTACATTTTTCTTCATAGAAATCCAACATCTAGTTGGATGGCCCTTGTAGTCATGAGAAGGAAACAACATGTTAAGCCCTAATATTGGCTCATTACCATAATTGGGGCATATTAGATTAGTAATGTTATTTTATTTATGGTAAACTTTTAGGCCATTAGTTGTAATTTAGATTAGTAATGTTATTTTATTTATGTCAACTTTAGGCCATTAAAACCTCCAGTCTCCTATATATACCAAGGGGACATTTTCATTTGAATCATCTTGAGACTTGAACATTTAAATTGGGGGTAAAGGGAGGTTGCTCCTCGAAGAGGATTATTATCCGATATTATCTCTTTTTTCAAGGCACTAAGTACTTTTTCTAGGGGTTTTGTATGCTATATTTATGTTTGGTTCTTAACATATGTGGTATGTCGAGGAGCTCAAGGTTTTGGGATTTCACTGCTACATCACGAGACACACCCGTTTGTGGTACTGCTTTATAACTTTTCTACAATAACGTTTTAGAAGGAACCGCTTAAAGGGTTTTAGTGAAAGACGGATCAAGGTACGTTGGGGAGATTAAAACTTCAGCTCCTGAGCATTATAATTTCCGGAGATACCGACTGTCAATATAGGGTTATGGAATCATCAAGAATTTAGTCATTGAAGAGAACTGCATTTCGCTATAAAACTTTAATAGCGTTTCATACCCTGCCCTCCATATACCATTTACAAAAATTCGTATTGTATCAGTGGTAAAAGGGTACCGATTAATGGTTCATTTCAAATTTGTGAACCACCTGTGTAAGATAAGAATTATCACGACTAGCCTATTGACTAGTTTGAAGGTGTTCCGTGCAAAACAATCATAACTTCTTCCTAGAGTATCCAAATTGATTAGGTTGGTTGCATTGGATCGTGGATAATATGTAGTATTTTGGGTATGAGTTTCCAGATTTGATATCAATTATTTTTGTCACGGGGGAATTTCTATACAGAGTGAGATCTCACAGAGGGTAAAGAGTATTAGGCAGGATTGTGAGGAAGTTGCAGTGCAAGTTCCATGGCACATCCAATTTTGATCGGACACAGCATTTGGAAGAATGTCAGAAGGGAACTACCTAAAGGAGGTTTCATACCCAGAAGGGGCGAAACTTGGAAGATATATGAATAAATGTGTCACCATGAGAACCACCTCAAAATCAAGAGACTCAAAAGTGATGTTGGCCAAATATGCCACCCAAGGAACTTCTACACCAAATGAAGCCTCCCAGGAGAATCCTACTTGGACTCTTGATGAAGGATTGTTTGGAGGCTTATTTTGTGTAGGGACATAAATGAACTTCACAAGAATGAGATAAGATTCAATGGAAGCTAAGGGTGGATTCGGTGGAAACTAAGATGGATTTAGTGGAAACTAAGATGGATTAAATGGACACTAAGATAGTCTGGGTTAAAGGGAGATCATGGAAGTATTGAAAATTTCCTAATACTTTGAGAGACACTGAGAAGTGAAAATGCATCCCATAGGAAATTCATGATGTGGAACACAAGGAAGTTGAATCGAGAATGGAGAAACTCCAACTTTGGTTTGAGGAGACCAACCCACGTTCCTAAGATTGACATGAGGAAGTTTGATGGCAGGGACCCAATCCCATGGATACTTGGATGGAGCATTCTTTGATCTCCATAGTAATGCCACACATAGAAAGGAATTACAAATTGCTTCTTTATGTTTGAAATTCCCTAATCAATTTTACATTTTACGAGTATGCGATGGCTTTGTTCTACTTAAAGTCCCTTACATGCTTGGACGAATTTTCATTGGAAGGAAATGATAGCACACTATAGGGATACAAGGAGCAGCACCTTCTTTGTAATTTAGTAATCCTCAAGCAAAAGGTTGATTCTGAGAGCACATTGAGAACTTATAAAGATTGTATATAAAGGTAACTGATATTCAGGATGAGCACTTGATTGATGTATTCATAGGAACCTTAAAGATAACATTCAACATGAGGTTAGCCTTTAGGAACCCAAATCATTGGAGAATGCATTTAAAGGTCAGCAAAATGTTGAAAGTAAAAATATGGCTATATAGCTACTAGAAGGCCCTATCTTAACATCTATAGAGAACAATGCTCCTTCTCCTGGGCACATCAACCTCTGAGGTTGACACCTCAAGTGGAAGAAACCAAAAGGTTTTGTACTTTAATTGTGGCCGACAAGTCACAGGTAAGGGACATAAGTGTGTTGAGAAGAGATTATTCTAGATTTAGCAGAAGAGGAAGAAAAAGAAGAACCATCTCAATATGAGAACGTAGAAGCAATTTAGATGCGAAGTGTTAACTCCCATGATATCATGTATTGCATTGGGCACAGGTTAGCACTCCTCGAACCCTCAAGGATCGAAGGATACATCAAAGAAAAGGAAGGTAATAGTCCTAATTGATTAGGTACTCCATAATTTCATTCACACCAAATTAGCCAAAGATCTCAATTGCTTTGTATATCCATTGAGTTTCAAGTAATGGTTCGCAGGATGGAGGAACTATCAATTTCTTTCGATCCAAAGTACGATAGGATCAATCTTACTATGGGGAATATGTAATGAATAGTCAGTAGTTACTACTACATGGGTGGGTCTTGAGATGTTGTACTAGGAATCAATGGTTACAATCATTAGGCAGTGACTTAATTTCAAGAACTTTTCATGGAAATTTTCATTGGAGAAAATAAATTGAGTTGAGGGTATCTTGAGGCTTTGCATTAAGGTGATAAGCTCTAATGGCATAATAAAATTATTGAAAAGGGGCATCAAGGCATTGTGCAAAATATGCTCACTAGATGTTCAAAACATCTAAGCTATCCTTCCTCAAGAGATCTCCAAAGGATCATTGATAAACATTCCAAAGTGTTGAAGATATTAGAAGGTCTCCCACCAACTCAGAATCCTGATCATGAAATTCACCAAACTCCTAGGAGTGTTCCTCCTAACATCAGGGCCATACAGATACCCTTATGCCAGGAAAGTGAAATTAGTATGGTTGAAGAAATGTTAGAAATTTGGCATCATGGAATACAAAGTTCAACCCTCTGCTGAGTGGTAATGGTATTCCAAGAAAGGTAAGCTCCATGGTGTATGTGTATCGGATTATAGAGAGCTCAACAAGATCACTATGAGATAGTTTCCCATTCAAGTGATTGATGAATTGTTAGATGAACTACATGGGGCAATCTATTTCTAGGTGGATCCGTTCAGGGTTTCATCATATTAGAATGAAGGAAAGAAGATATCCCAAAGCGACATTAGAACTCAGAAGGCCATTACTTAGATTTTTAGTGGAGTACCTTTTGGCCTTACAAATGCACCTTCCACATTCTAAGGGTTAATGAATTCCATTTTCAAATACACTTGAAATTTGTGTTAGTATTTTTTTGATGATAGCACTAATCTACCAAGTCTTGGGAGGATCATGCAACATGTTGACAAGGTGCTACAACTACTAAAGGAGCAACAACCTATGCCAAACCATCCAAATGCTGCTTTGGAGTAAAAGGAGGTAGAGTATTTGGGTCATATTGTATCATGCAGAGGTGTCAAGGTGGACCCTAACAAGATTAAGTCCATGATGGAGTGGCCGATTCCCAAAACATTAAAAAATCTTAGAGTTTTTTTTGGGTTTAATTGCATTACTACCCATAAGGATTTGTTGGAACTATGGAAGAATAGAAAAAAACCTTTAACGACACTAACTAATAAGGATGCATTTCATGGACTCGAACTAAATCGTTTGAACAACTTAAAGAGGTGATGTGTAAAGCTCTGTCTTGACCACTCCAGGACTTCACAAAACCTTTATTGTGGAATGTGATGCATCGGGGGAAATAGAATTGGTATTGTCCTAATGTCTGAGAAAGGAGGCCCTGTCTTTTGAAAGTCGACCCACTCAAGGGAAGAGACTTACACAAACCCATTTATGAGGAGAGAAATGAAAGTGGCAATGCACATGCATTGAAGAAATGGCATCCTTACACCTAATGAATTAGGCACTTCAAGGTCAAAACAGATCATGATAGTCTTAGAAGCTACTTCTTGGAACAAAGACTATCTTGAGGAGAAGAACAACAAAATGGGTAACCAAGAGATTGAGTTATGATTTTTGAAATCGTCTATAAAGGGAAGCAAAATGTTGTGGTAGATGCACTCTCCGCGAGAAAGGATGAGATGTTGAGGCCAGCATAACAATGCTTTATCTCAATCCTCATCCAACCCAATTGGATAATAGAAGCAAGGGATGAATGGAAGAATGTGAAAAGTGTGGACTCTCATTGAAAGGTTGCAGTGAGTTCTAGTGCATGAGGATACATTTACATGGAAAAATGATTCACTATGGTACAAAGATTACGCTTATATTTATATGCAAGAACTCCCAAAATCAAACAAAGGTTCTGTGGAATTTGCACACACCTCTCAGTGGGAGGGGCATAAAGGGATTTTTGAGAAAACCTACCATAGAATTGAGAAGGATTTTTTTGGGATGGACTTGTGATGTTCAAAGGTTTGTATGAGAATGTTTGGTTTTACCAACAAAATAAAAGGTGGAAACAATTAAGACCAGGTCTTTTACAACCATTATCCATCAAATTATTGTGGGAGGAGGTTTCCATGGATTTCATCATAGGGTTACCAAGTCACGAGAAGGAAAGTGTCATCATGGTGATTGTTGATAGATTGACCAAGTATGCACACTTTTGTGCACTCTCTCACCCCTTAGAAGCTGAAATGCAGTTACCCACTGCATTCCTTGGAGGCAGTTCAAAAGCTACATGGCAGCCCAAAGATTATTGTAAAGTAGCCGAGTTATCTTCCTTTGCTTGGACACTTTTGGACAGAATTATTTTCTTGTTTACTTGGGTACTCAAGGTGGCTCATAGCTCATCCTATCATCCCTCAGATCACGATGGAAAAGCCGAGATAGTGAACAAATATCTAAAAGGATACCTTAGATTTGCTTTGTCTCTGATAAACAAATAATGGTTCAAATGGTTACCCTTGGTGATAGATAAGGTGGTATAACACTTCCTTTCCTGCTACTTGACAAAAATGACACCATTTATGGCACTTTATGGATACCACCCTCCTTCCATCACTTCTTCTCTAAAGAAAAATCTAAAGTTCAAGCGGTGGAAAGTCACATCGATAATCAACAACAAGTTCTCCAAATCTTAAAGGACAAGCACGACCATGGCACAAAATCGCATAAAAAAAACAAGCAAATCAACATCGTGGTAGAAAGAAGTTATGAAGTAGGGGATTGGTTTTTTTTTAAGACTACAAGCATACAAACGGATGTCCCTCAAACAAGCCAAGAAGGATAATAAAATTTATCCTTAAAGTACTACTTATAGCCCTTATAAGGTGTTGCAAAGATTGGTAGCGCCCTGGAAATTGGGTACTGCGTCTTCAGAGTACACCCGGAGTTTTCCATGTTTCATGCCCAAAGAAAGTTATAGGTGACAAGATCCCTGGATTCAAACTATATTTCAGGAACTTGATGAGGAAGGAAAAATTATATTGGAGCATGAAGCCGTCACTGACACAAGAGTTCGCCAATGAGGAATAGATCCATTTTGAGTATCTCATTAAATGGGAGAGGAAACTACCCGGTGAAGATTCCACTTGGGAAGATAAGGCTTTTACTCTGAGAAGCATCGAGTTACTCAAGCGTTCGCGGACAACACTTTTCTCAGGGGAGGGGCATGTTAAGCCCTAATATTGGCTCATTACCACTTAATTGGGGCATATTAGATTAGTAATGTTATTTTATTTAGCATGTCGGCTTTGGGCCATTAGTTTGTAATTTAGATTAGTAATGTTATTTTATTTATGTCGGCTTTAGGCCATTAAACCTCCTAGTCTCCCTATATATACCAAGGGAGACATTTTCATTTTTAGATCATCTTGGACTTGAACATTTAAGTGGGGTAAAGGAGGTTGCCCCTCGAAGAAGGGTCATCTTGGACTTGAACATTTAAGTGGGGTAAAAGGAGGTTGCCCCCTCGAAGAGGCTTATTATCTGATATTATCTCTTTTTCAAGGCGCTGAGTACTTTTCTAGAGGTTTTTGTATGCTATATTGATGTTTGGTTCTTAACACAACAATGTGTCTTTTGGCAATGTGAAAATCTGACACATGAAGAAACATCATGTTATGGGCAGTGGAAGATGCACACTATAATTACATATATGCATGTCGATTTCCTCTGCAGTTTGTAATTACGAGTTCTATGCAAATTGATTTTAATACTTATGATTTTAGAGATTTGTAAATTAGTTCTGCACTTCCTCCCTGCAATAATGCCAAAACTTATGGACCTTAAAGAAATAAAATAAGACATAATTCTGAAAAAACTGATAGTCCGCATGAATTTTCTTTTTCTTGAATGAATTGAAAATTTTCCAATCTAAAATGTAATGTCTTTGAAGGTAATATATAACAGATTGATCATACTTCTCACTACCAAGATTGAGATACTATTCTCTTTACAAGGTCATTCAGTATAACACATTATAATCCTTGATTATCAATGCAGGCTACATTTTGAAGGGGAGTCATTCCTTTTTTTCCAAGTAGAGAAACTAAATACAGTATTGTACTTCACATAAGGTATTTGAAAATCTACCCAACTTAAGAGACTACAAGAGGAACTTAAGTACATTATCCTTAAGTCAGCACTTCAGAGTACACCTTTCCACATAATAGCAAAAACACAGTTTGAAAGGCAATTCCTTTCAAAAATCACTTCAAACTTCGATACAATTTCTAATTGGTTTCCAGACACAATGGCCAGGGATGTCAATCCCTATTACAAAGTGCATTAGGGTTATCTGCAATGCTGACACTAAAGAATATTTTGTGACCCTTTTCCATGAAAATAGCATTGAAAAATTCTTACACAAGATTCCATTGTCTTCAAAGTTCAGAGAAGCCAGACTATCAACAACATCTAAATGGGATATTTGAATCGAGAATACTCAGAGAGATAATGTTATGATTTTTTTTACTAAAGTAAATCTATTGCACTCCAAGTAGTGTTGCATAAGGGTCTCTCTTTCAGGTGCTTGTATTTTTATGACCCAAAATATAAAATGAAATAGTTCAGTATATATTCAAAAAGGTAAAATATGATAGTTGTATACTAGAAATGAAATGAAGATCATCCAGGGTACAAGTTTAATTTGTGTACAAAGATATAGTCAAACTAAAACATGTCACATGACCCACTCATCTGCAAATGGAAAATGTATAATGAGGATTTTCATTTATCCACAACTCTAAACTCGAAAAGGGTTGGCTTATCACCTACTATATAAACCTAGACTATGGCTACAATGGCTTCAATAAAATTAGAACCTCTATTCCTGGGTTTTCAAACATAATAGAGGGTACTGCAACCTGTGCCAATGTTTCAAGTTTGGATCTTAGTTTGGTAACAGGTTCTTTGGACAAACTTGGATTCTACATACAGGCATAAAACAAACATGGTTTCATTAAATTTCTTTGGGATATCCCTAGAGAACCCACCTAAACATAACTAGAAGTTGAAAAGAGAAGTAAATATATATTGAAAAAAAATGCTAAACTAATAGAATTTAATGCTCACCTTAACACACAAGCCAGGTTCTCCACTTGTTGTTTTTTCAAAGTTTTTACATTTTTTTAACTTTTAAAATTTATTTTCCTTTTCATTGAAGGAAATATTCATTCCTATAACATAAATTAAATTTATAAATTTAATTCTACATGGTTCCAAGTTCTACTTATGTTTTTTCTCAATGTTCATATTTTTTCCTAACTTCAGAATCACTACAATTGAATTGTGTTTTAAACTCCAAAATCTTAACATTGCAAAGTTGAGACCCCTAATATATAGTTTTGTTCATTCGAGGAAATACGCATAAGTTTAAACACATATTTGACATATAGTGAACCTACTAATATTGAGAAGCAATTGCATATCAATATGGCCCATAAGAAAATAAGGTTTTGAGGCAAACAATTACCTTCTTGTCTCTAGATATTGCTAGAAGAGAAGAATGCCAAAACACCAAATGGGAGAAAAATGTAGAGATCATGAAGATATTTTCCATGTAAGAACAAAATTAAGCGGGAATTATAGTTTGAATTTTGCAAGGAAAGATCATTACACTACTTGTGCAATAAATCAAAAACTAATACACATATTCTCAAATCATACAACTCAAACATGTTGAGAAGTTTATAAATAAGATATATATGTATTTTGGACTCGCATTGAAATATGGAACAAGAATCAATGTCTGAAACCAAAAAGAACTATGTTGTGCATGCAATAAAATGTAAATTCTAGTGGAAATTTCTAGTTGCACAACAACTTGTATTTCCATGTAAATTTGTGTGTATTGGAAAGGGAAAATGCAACAATCTAATCTAGGAATACCTTATCCCAATTCAAGAGGTCACTTTGAGATACATAAGGTTCTCATAGTTTTGTATAAACACTTGTATTGGTCTCACCCTTATGCAAACATGGATAAATACATGAAGGCCTTTGTTTGTTGCACAATAAAAAACTGGCCAATAGCTCAACCAACTCAATTTGACTTTGACAAGCATTAAATATCACCAAATCCACATGGAAAAAATTAATTTAATTCGATGACACTTAATTACATCATATAAATTCACTATAAGTCGAATTACATCAGTGGGAATCATCTTTGACCAAGAAAATTCAAAAACTGTCATATTTCCCAGAAACGTGACATCAATCAAAAACACAATGCCAACCTTGGAGGGGACTTTTGAAATCCTTCCACTACTCCAAATCCAGCTTTAAAAGGATCAATGGAAACTTGAGGGTGTTTCATTGTCATTAGAAACATATAGAAAATCAAATGGACACCTTTTGATAGAGAAAAATATGTTTTCCCAATGTTACTCCCAGAAGCACAACAAAGGTATTTAAAAAGAGGCAGAGGCCTGTTTTTTATCATGTTTTTTGGATTTTTCTTTAACACTGTGATCTAAAATTTCCAAAATATTATATATATGTGAACTAAAGGTCAATATATATCCAATAATGTTACTTTTTCATCATTTAGATCCTGTTAGAGAAAGCGCAACATGGCCAGGCTGTGCTTCTGTACATCAAAACTGTCAAAATACCAAAAATTTCAAAAATTTGCCAAAATTGTAAAATTCCTTGCAATTTGTTTCTAGGAAACCTTGTGTGATGGTTTTACATAATTAGTGATGGATCATCCAATATATTAAGGCTATTTATCTTATTTATATTGTTTATAACTTTCCTTAGCCTCTTTTTCATGTTTTTGAGCCTAATTTTGTAAATCAGGTTCCTGATGAAATAGTGTCTCACTATGTTTATCTGCAGCTTGGTGTCTTTGTTGGCCCTCTTAAATATCTTATCCAAGTATTTGTTTACTCTCCCAAGCCAATACTCCTTGTTCTTCTCAATCTCAGTACCTATAGAGTGAACAAGGTTTTTCTTTATTGGCTCCTTGCCTTCCACCTACTCTTCTAGACCAATCAATGTTTTACCTTCGTCTTTTGCCTTGTTGGACGATGGATGACCTGGTAAGGTATTTTGATGCATTGAATTTAGATTCAAAAGTATTTTCTCTTGTTTTAGTAATGCCACCATGTGATTTTCCTTTGCAATATCATCCTTTAGCTCTTGTATTTGTGCTTATTGCTCTTTGATAATTTCTTCATTTGATTTGTCTGCATGGTCAAACATCTCTTTCTCATGAGGCATATACTCCTCAAAATGCTATAATGGGGAGTCATCTGCATTCCTATTTGACTGCTCCAATTATCCCTGAACTTGTTCCACCATATTTTCCTCAGGCATTTGCCTAGTTTGTGCCCTAGTCAACATTCTGGGTGTAGACATCTTCTTGGTGCTCTCAAAAGAAAAAACCATTTTTTTCCCTTTCTGGTAAGTCTGTGTAATCTCTACCACATGTGTCTTTCTAGTTGATAACCTGTTGGATGAGCCAACCTGCTATGGCCTTGGTGGTGCTAATAAAGTGTTTTGACTGTTGGGTTGACTAGTAGCAAGCAGAAGAGAAGCTGACGAGATGAAATCCTCCCAAGTCATGTTGATTTATGAAAGATTTTGGATGACCATCACCTTTACCATACCATGATGAAACAAATTTGTTTTTTCATCTTTTCATTTTCTTTATACCTTTTCTATCATTTTGACTAGGCTTCTGACTAAGTAATGAGTCAAGTTAAGTGAATTGATGGTAGTGAAATGCATCAACATCCTTATGTGATACTGGTACAGTATTGAAAATATCCCTTCATAGGTAAAGTATTTCATGATCATCTTCATCAAAGGGGCATATCTATCTAGAAATTGTCTGAAAGGAAAAATATGAGTTGGAGTATCTTTATAGTGTGGTTTCAGGAAAACCTTGTAATTTTCAATGTCCAAATCCACTCCTTTAAACCGGATTTCTCCATGATTGGGAATAGCTATAGCTATGGCAATGGAATCTGTGGAAATAGTGAAGTCTACCCCTGCAATTGTGGTCTTATCCTTCTTGAAATTAGTGGAAAAGAGGTTGTTCAATTTATCATGGCATCCCACCTCTTGAATTTTTTCACAAAACCCTAGGCATATGATGATGACGCATGCCCCCTCCACAGCCCGCAAGTCGGAAGGTCCATGTCAACAAAGGATCTTTCCTTATCCACTGGCCCGAAGAGCTCTTGGCAATAGCTCTTCTATTTCCCTTTCAAGAAATCTCCACCCACTCTTAACTTTGAGAAATCCCCTATATACTTTGGGGGATCGGACTTTCATAGCTTCATGAATCCGATGGTCGAGTGCCTGTCTTTCAAATCCACAAGACCCAAAAACCATCAACACTGACCCATCCTCTTTCTCTTTTGGGCTTTTCCTTATCGCGATTTTGGCGGTCGCAGTGTCAAGAAGCTTGTTCCCACGATTCTCGAAACCTGATTCTTTTAAATTTCGACGCGCTCACAGGGTTGACTTTTCAACACCCCTTTACTCCATCGTGACTTCAGACTTCGCAATATCATGAATCCTAATGCGATGTATTCGGAACTTCACTCCTCGAAACTCTGAAATGATCAACAGAGTTTGACTCCATGTCAATAGTGCGCCACCTGTCCATTCGCTGACTCCTCTTTGGCCCACACAAATCCTGTTAGCTTTCAGGACTTTGCGTTTCGTGATTTCGTGATTCCCATTGCAAATTTTACGGGACTTCAACCCATAAAACCCCGATATAGAAATCCACATGTAAATCCAATGGCCCTTGTAGCTTGGACCTATAGTCCTACTCCTCCTGAGCTTTAGAACCTTTAGGGATACTTGCGGTAACTCCCCTCCTCTTTCGTGAGATCTGACGACTCACGAGACTTCATGAATTCTCTTCAGAGAATTCTGACCATCTGTCCTTCCTCTAAGAACTTCTGCACAACTAACTAAGGTGTTTCTCTCCACGGAACTCGTCCTCTTGCAGTCCCTCATCACTATGACTTCTTTGGACTCCTTCGAAAGGTCTAATTCCTTCTGAACTCTCCATGACTCTGCGTCTTTTTAGAAAAACCCTTGCACGTATTCCTTGTGTAAGACTCTCAAACACCTCCAAGTGTTATAATCCTTCGAATCTGCGCACATCTGCAGCAGTAGTCTCTCAATACTTCACTCAGGTTTGCAATTCTGAGACTTCTCTCGGCCTGCACAGTCCTTGCATGGCTCCTGTGCCTAACTACATGTCTGTGGAAATGAGAAAAAAATCTATCTATCCTGAGCTTTCAGTGACAAACCCCTGAACCCTTTGTCAATGCACTCCTTGTAGACAATTCAACTACACTCCTTGCAGGAACTCTTGCTCAGATAAAGAAACAATTGAAACTCATTCCATTACCCTTTCCTCTCTGATTTTAAAAATTCAACAAGAAATCATCCATACATAGCATAAAATAAATTTCATGACAGAAAGAGCAAAACATTCATGAGCATAACATTGAAATATGCATACATAGAGAATATGTGAACACCATGAGTTTGAATCACAACTTTCTTGTATTAATTCAGAACTTCTGTACATGGAGTCTGCTAGACAGCTCTCTACTTCTCCTCTATGATCTTCACACTAACGTTCATGCCCTCATAATAATGTTACAATACACAAGGAGGGTGTCTATATCCCATTTCCCTCTTGCGCTCTAAAACTGTATAATCTAACATTCAATTCTATATACTTTCATTAACTACTATAAATGATTTCTACCTACTAAGTACAAGAGAAAATTGCTCAAGGTCCATTTACATTATACAAGTGTGCCTCCACTTGATGTTTCATTAATGGTTCAAGATATTTCAAAATTTGTGCTAGGCGCTTTTCTAGCTGTTTGATTGTCTCTGCGCTGGCTCGCATGAGATGCTCCTGCATCATACTCCCTCGCTTAAAAAATTTCATGGGCTCCTATCCCTGAGCTCACGCACGGTGTGTCCATGCTTCTGGATCTCTGCTTTGTTCTCCCAGCTGGCATCTTCAACTGGATGGCCCTTCCATTTGACCAAATATTCAAAGTATTGCTTTCGCCTAGTCTTCTTGCTCACCCTTTTGTCCAGTATGCGCTCCATCTGCGGATTTTATGCAACTGGCATCTATTTTGTCCACTGGATCACTGGCTTCTCATTTCCTGTCCCTGCTTCCTCAGCTTTATATGGGTACAAATCTGAGATATTGAATATCGGAGAAATTCTGATCCCATCGGGTAATTCAATCTCGTAAGCATTTGCCACAAATTTCTTCAAGACCCTACATGGTCCTATTTTCTTCATCTTTAGCTTATTATATGTTCCTCTCGGGAACCTTTCTTTCCTCAAATGTGCCAGAATCAAGTCACCAACCTCAAATTGAAGTTGTCTCTTGTGCTGATCTGCTCTGCACTTATATTCCTGGCTTGAACTCTGCAATCGCTACTTCACCTGGCTATGAAGTTATTTCATTGCCTCTACGAAATATTCTGCACTAGCGGTGCTAGTTGCATTATGTGCTGATTCCCTTAACTTAGAAATTCCTCTCAGCTGCATGCCATAGATAATCTGAAATAGACTCTGCCCTGTGCTTCTGTTAACCGAATCATTATAAGCAAATTTTGCCTGTGGTAATATGTTGTCCCACTGGCTGTGGTGTTCTGTCACCAGGCTTCTCAGCAAGTCTCCCAGACTTTTGTTTACCACTTTTGTCTGTCCATCCATCTAAGGATGATAAGATGAACTAAATGATAAGTTAGTTCCCAGCTTCTTCCAGAAGGTTCTCCAAAAGTTCCCTATGAATTTGGTGTCTCGATCCGAAACTATGCTTCTTAGTAAGCCATGAAGTCGAATGACTTCTTTGAAAAACAGATTTGTAATGTGAGTTGCGTCACTGGTCTTCTGACATGGAATGAAGTGTGCCATATTGGAAAATCTATCCACCACCACAAAGATTGAGTCAAAACCTATTTGTGTTCTTGGCAACCCCAATACAAAATCCATGTTGATTGCATCCCACGGCCTCTCAGGTATGGGCAATGGTTGATAAAACCTTGCATTCTGTTTCCTTCCCTTTGAATGCTGGCAAATTCTGCATCTGTCCATGAATATCTTAATGTCTGCTTGCATCCCTAGCCAAAAATATGATGCATTCAACTTTGTGAACGTCTTTTCGTGACTAAAGTGCCCCGTCGATCCTCCGTTGTGTTTCTCATTCAACAAATTCTCCCTCATAGAACATTTCAGAATACACAGTTGATTACCTTTAAATAGTAATCCTTCCTAGATCATGTATTCTACCCACTGACTTCTATCCATGAGAATTGGATTCTCAGGTACTTCACACACTTCCTTAAAATCTGGATCATCTTTATACATGTCCTTGAGATCATCAAAACCCAACGTTTTGACTCTGAACTCCTGCAATAGCAAACACTTCCTGCTCAAAGCATCAACAACTTTGTTAGCAGTACCAGAAATATGTTTAATCACAAAAGTGAAATTCTGCATATATTCAACCCATTTTACATGTCTCTGATTCAACTTTTCCTGTTGCATCATAAACTGCAATGCATGATTGTCACTATACAAGACAAATTCTTTCGAGATCAAATAATGTCTCCATTTCTTCAATGCTTGAATAATAGCATAAAACTCCTTATCATATGTGGAGTATTTCACTTTCTCTTCGTTCAAATTCTCGTTGAAGTATGATATCGGCCTGTCATATTGACTCAAGACTACCCCTATCGCAAACCCACTTGCATCGCATTTCACTTGAAATTTCTTTTGGAAATCCGACAACACCAAAACTGGTTGTTCCGTAATCTTCCTCTTCAACATATTAAAACTTTTCTCAGCCTCTATTGTCCAGTGAAAAGACTTATGTCTTTTCTTCACGGTGTCCATCATCAGTGCACTAATTCCACTGAAATTCCTAATGAACTTTTGGTAGAAACTCGCCAATCCATGAAAACTTCTCACCTCAAAGGTATTCTTCGGTGATGGCCAATTCTTGATTACCTCCACCTTATCTGGGTCCATCCTCAACTCATTTGCTGAAATAACAAATCCCAAGTAAATGAGCTCTATCTTCATGAATGAGGATTTCTTCATATTTATTAACAGCTTCCCCTATTGTAACCTCTGCATCATTGTAGCCAAATGCTTTAGATGCTCTACCACTATTTTACTTAAAACCAGTATGTCATCTAAATACACAATGAAAAGTTTTCTGATGAACTCCCTCAGGACTTCATTCATCAACCTCATGAAGATACTTGGCGCATTTGTTAAGCCAAATGACATAACAAGCTATTCATACAATCCTTCATTGGTTTTGAATGTTGTCTTCCACTCATCACCTTCTCTCATGCGGATTTGATGATAATTGCTTTTCAAATCAATCTTTGAAAAATATTTTTCTCCACTCAAGCAATCCATCATATCATCCATCCTTGGCAATGGAAATCTATACCTAATGGTTATGTTGTTAATCGCCCTCAAGTCAGTACACATCCTCCAGCCTCCATCTTTCTTCGGACTGAGTACTGTTGGAACAACACATGGACTCAAGCTTTCTCTGACCAAACCTTTGTCCAACAACTCCTGGACTTGTATTTTGACTTCTTCATTCTCTTGTGGCATCAATCTGTACGTGGATTTTTTGGCAGACTGGATTTTTGTATGAGATCAATATGATGACTCACACTTCTGATCGGTGGCAACAAACGAGGTATTTTGTCCACTACTATGTCAACGAACTCTTCTAATAGTTCCTAAACCTCTTCTGGTAAATCATCCACCCTTGTGCCGGTCAAAACAATCTTTGGTTTCCTAACCACAATGAACTATGGATCCTCCTTCTTCTTAACCTCTGTAAGAATTTCCTTCCCACTCATGAGAAGTACAGTGTTTCTTACTTCCGGTTTCACCTCCTTATCCTTGATTGGAAGCAACATGTGAGTCCTCC